>JARHVA010002563.1:2417500-2470000 GCA_037957365.1 Torreya grandis
TGAATTAGGTCTCCTTAAGGCCTAAAAGGGGGTTTTGGTCCTATACACTATGACTAACCTATTATAATATTTTTGGCATGTTATAAGGCCTATTTAATTTAAAATATAAGTGAGTAAGTGGGTATGGATGACCAAGAGGTGTATGAGCAAGATCTTATTATAAAAGCAAGGCCTAATTGGCTTGTTAGAATATATAACAGTTGAAGTAGAAGATATAGCCTTTTGAAGTTAAAAATGAAGCCATATTAACCATAATAAAGGTAAAAATAAACTATAATGAAGATATAATATGGGTATTATATATTAAAACCAAGGTCAAATGACCTAATCTATCATGAAGAGACCTAGTTGAGCGAAGAAGGCTACAAACCAATTTGAGAAGGATAAAAGTGAGTGAAGAGTTGAATAAGGAGATCATAATAAGTTATATGAGTAAAAATGGATTATAAATGTCATCAAAGTTTTGAGGTGGCTAAGTTGGTACTAATTTATCTAAGTATTTGGTGCCTCCTTGCAAGTGGGTGCTTGTTAAATCTTAATCAAGTTAGTGTTTAGTTAGTTGGGGTTTGTGCGCCAAGTGAAGTTGGTGTTTCACTATATCTTGATGTTTGAATTATATGATAGTATTCAATTTTCATCATTATTGGGTTTTGTTCTCCTTGAGGGTTTCTCATTCAAATAAGTGTTTTGTGTGTTATTTTGTTCTCTCATACTCATGGCTCTTAATATGTTACGAGTTTACTATATTATTTTAATAGTTCATGAATAATAAGGTAAAGTTATAAAAGTTTTTGAAGACTGATTCACCATACCACCCCTCTTAGTCATTGTTTTTACAACATTGGTATCATATCCTAGTCCTTTGTGATAAGTATTAAAACTTGAAGGTGATCCCAAGAAGCACAACATGTCTTGTGATCAATAGGAAGATGTCAACATGTAAGATGAAGAAGTATACTATGATAGTGAAGATTTAGAAGCTAATGTAGACATCAAAACTAAGCTCATAAGAGCCCTTTATGATTTTAAGCATCAAGAGAAGACTATCAATGATCTCAATAGTTCGTTATAAGATGTCAACACAAGGTTCAAGTCAAACGAATTTGAGTATGACCAGTTGAAAGTTGAGTATGTGCAGCTAGTAGACAAAATGAACAAGTTTGAGAGAAAGCATGAGAAGTAAAAATAGGCCAAGAATATCAACATGAATAAACCAATTAATCAGCCTAATTTAATGAAGGATAAGTCATCTTGGAACCATGGTAAATATAGTAATGTTATTTTCTACATCTGTCATAATACAAGACACATTGTAAGACTTTGATCTAATAAAGTTGGAAGGCCTACAAGATTAAAAAAGAAATATGAAGCTTATAAAATGTACAAAAAGGATAAAACGTTGGTATGAAATCCAAAACAAGTTAGGATGGATTATATTGAGATCTAGAGGTAAGATGGACTATTTGCTAAGGAGGAATATAAGACCAAAGATGATTCTATGCTAGCTCAGACATCCTTTCACGTACAATATGAAGTCATGCAATTGTATATAGATAGTGGATGCTTCAGCCAAATGATAGGAGACATAAATGAGTCATCTCATTAAATACTAATGATTCATGAATAGTGAGATTTGGAGACAACACAACTGATAATATAATTGGCAAGGGTGTCTTGAGTTTGGATAATGGAAAGACCAAGCTCCAAAATGTGTTGTATGTTGAATTATTTAAAAATAAATTTCTCATTGTAAATCAAATGTGTAGTAAAGGACATGTACTAACCTTTCATGATAGAGGGTGTGAGATAAGGAGAGCCAAATCAAGAAGGATAATTGCCAATGCTAAGAGGATTGAGAACAACCTATATGTACTGAATGAGATCAAGAAGGAGAGATGTTACATGAGTAACCTAAACATTGAAGGATATGTCACCTAAAAATTGATAACCTAGTCATAATTACCACTAAGAAGTATGTGAATAACATGGATAACATCATCAAAGTTACAAACATACTTGGCGAGGCATGTCAACATGGTAAGAAAAATAGAAGAAGGTTCAAGTTCAAGGATTACTCTACCAAAAAACCTTTGGAGTTAATCCACATATCAATATTGATGGGCCTAAAATAATTAAAAGCATTTAATAAGATATTTACTTCATGTTGCTCATTGATGATTACACAAGAATGACTTGGGGTGCATTCTTGAAAGAGAAATTAGTACTCTTGGCATTCAACACCCTTATTGAGAATGAAAAGAATGGGAATATCAAGTACCTAATATCTAATATAGGATTATAGTTTTGGTCCAATGAGTTTGATGACTTATGTGAAGTTCGTGGATTAAGGAAACCTTTCTCAGCAACTAGGACACCTTAGCAAAATGGGGTGGTTAAAAGGAAGAATAGGTATGTTCAAGAGATGGCTAGAACTATGTTGAATAAATCTATATTATCTGATAGATGTTGGAGATAGGCAATAATGACTATAGTCTAGATTTTTAATAGAGGACAAATAAGGACTAATGGTAACAAAACTCCTTGTGAACTATACAAAGGAAAAACTACAAATTTAGAACACTTTAGAGTGTTTGGGAGAAAATTTATCATAAAAAGAGATGAAGATTTCGGTAAGTTTGATTTCATATATGATTAAGGAATATTCTTAGGATACTCATCACTAATCTCAGGCTATAAATGTTATAACAAGAGAATACAAAATATAGTGGAAAGTACCGTTGTGAACATTGATGAGACAAGGAAATCTCACTCACAGTCAAAGAATACATTAGGAAATTTGGACTTCAAGAACAATGATAAAACTATAGAAGTTGATGAGGAAGAATTTGAAGAGAGATAGGACTCCAAAGGACCATCAAGATAGATTCAAAGAGATCATCTTGTACCTTAAATCATTGGCAATAAAAATGCAAGTATGCAAACAACGAGAAGACTAGTAATTAATCTAAATTAAGAGAATGTTAATCTATTATCCAAGATTGAACCTAAAAATATTATAGAAGTAATAAAAGACAAATTTTGGATAGGTTTTATGAATGAGGAGCTAGATCAAATAGATAATAATGATACTTGGGAACTAGTTCCAAGGCCTAAAGACAAAAACGTCATTGGAAAAAAAATGGTTGTCTAGAAACAAGTTGAATGAAAATGGAGAACTCACTAGGAGCAAGGCTAGATTTGTATACAAGGGATATGTAAAATTAGAAAGGGTAGAATTTGAGGAGACATTTTCACCAATAGAAATATTTGAGGTTATCAAATTATTTCTAGCTTATGTAGGATTCAGAGGATTGAAGGCATGCCAGATGGATTTTAAATCTACCTTTTTGATTGGGAATATATAAGAAGTGTAAATTGAGCAACTTGAAGGGTTATCATTATCAAATGACAAAGACTATGTTTTCAAACTAATGGTATAAATTAAGATCACATATCTTGGTGTGCTAAGTCAAACAAGCATCTATTCTTTGAAGGATTCAAAAGAGGAGTTACAAACAATAATCTGAACATCAATATAGAAGATTACCATCAGTGAATAGTAGTTATCTATGTGGATGACATCATCTTTGGTGGAAATAATGAGAACATGGCAAAGGCCTTTGTAGAGGTGATGCTAAAGAATTTGAGATGTCCATGCTAGAAGAACTATTATTCTTTCTTGGGTTGCAAATCACTGAATATTAAAAAGGTATATTCATCTAACAAGCCAAGTTTATAAGAGAGATGTTGAATAAGTTTGAGATGGAGGATTATAAGGCAGTTAATATACCTATGATCATATGATATAAGCTAAGAAAGGAAGATGAGTCTTCAAAGGACAATTAGACATCATATAGGTCAATGATTTGAAGTTTATTATATATCACTGCCTCTAAACTTGGCATCATGCAAGTAGTAGGTCTTATGTGAAGGTTTAGAGTAGATCCAAAGGAAAATCATCTACAAGTAGTCAAAAGGATACTCAAGTATCTCAATGGGACTATGGATTATGGATTATGGTATCTAAGAAGAAATGAGTTCAATTTGATAGCCTACATAGATGCGAATTGGGTAGGAAGTATACATGATAGGAATAATACTAGTGGAGGAGCCTTCTTCTTAGGTGGGTGCCTAACTTCATACATAATTAAGAAGCAACCATAATTAGGCTTGTCCAATTTTGAGGTTGAGTACATTGTAGTAGTTACATGTTGCACTCAGGTTATATGGATGAGATAGACCCTAAAAGACTACAAGGTGAAGTATGATGGTCTTAGCCCTATCTATTATGACAATACAAGTGTTATAAGTGTCTCAAAGAACCATGTCATGCACTCAAAGACCAAACATATTCCCATTAGGTATCATTTTATAAGATAGTGGGTAAGTGAACAAAGTGTAAAACTTTAATATGTTTCTACACAAGATCAAATTCTAGATATCTTGACCAACCCACATTCAAAGATAACTTTTAAACACCTAAGACATGAATTGGGTGTAATTCCAACCCCTAGAAATCATTTAAAAAGTGAAGTATTGAGGGGGAGATAATCATGGTCATTATCTTCAAGAATAGAGTGTGATCCAAATAATTTTAGACATCACTTTATCATTAATGTCAAAGGGGGAGAAATTCCAAGAAGGGCGCTTGACTAGATTAGGGGAGATGAGAGTGGTCAGTTTAAAGAATGTTTTTCCATCAATGACAAAGGAGGAGTCTATTGAGATTTTTTTTCATTGATGTCAAGGTTAATATTAGTTGATGTCAAGGTTAATTTCATTGATGTCAAGATGAATGTTGTGTGGGGTATGATCTTGTATGCCTGATATGATAATGAATTCAAACAATCTAATGTCCGCTGAGAGATAATTTGAAAAATTGGTGAGTCATCAATGGTTTTGAAAACACCTTTTTTTCAATAATTTTGAACACTCAACATAAAACATAGTGAGATATAAATAACCTTAGTTGAGCTCTAAAGATCTGCATAAGCATCCAAAAAGATGCTTCATCGAGCTATGAAGGTCTTATATTGAAGCTCTGAATAAGAGGATTCATGAGAGAGGTTGTTTAATTTTGTACATAAGGTTTTGAGATCTTTGATAGTAAGATACAAAGATCCTTAATCGAGATTCGAAGATCTATATAAATAGATTTGAAGATGATATGTTGAGTTACAAAGATGGTATGTTGAAGATCCAAAGAAGAGGCTATGTGAGATAGGATGTTTGAGTTCTTACATGAGGTGTTTAGAGATTTAATAATGCTTAAAAGGTCAGCTTCAAGACCTATTTTGACTTACAGGTCAAGGGTTTAGAGAGAAAAGAGAGAGATGGTGGCCTAATGAGGTACGAGGATTAGTTTCAAATGCATTGGTGAGAAGGTAATCATTGCCAAAGTTAATTCAAGTTATTTTAAGCATGTGCATGAATGTTTAGGTTAAAATTCAAGGTTAAAGCATTAAGAAGTGTCTTAAGGTTTTTTGAGCACATGAAATGAAGATTTATCTACATGAGAAGGTATTTCAAGTGCTCATTGGATTATACAACATATGCATGAGGAACTAAGTTTTTGATGATAGATGGGGAAGGGTCGTAGATAAAATTTTCAAGTATTGGTTTTTAGAATAAGGTGATAAGCTTTATGAATGATCATTAAGACTGAAAGATGTTTTAAACCCTCAAAGAACCCTAACAATGAACCGACACTAAAGATATTATAATAAAGTGCTTATAATGGTTTGACATGGCTAGTTAAGTGATTGGAGGTTGTATTCAACTCTCTTAGGCACCTCCAAATGTGATTGGTTTGTTAGGTGTGTTAACAGGCCCTACAGGAAAGGCCTTGTTTCTTAAAACAAATTTGTAGTAACCAGAGTTGATCAAGTGAAAGTATGTAAATAATTGGATGAATAAGCTTGGGAATTTTATTTTATGTCCATGGTGGCTTATGATCAATTTATAGCCATCAAGTGTGTGAAACTAGTCATCTAAGATGACCTATTGCTAAAAGGCTTAATGGTGCAGACAATGAGAAAACTTGGCATAAGTGAGAAGTTTATTAGGGATGAATCTAATTGAATGAATATGTTTTCTAATACCTATAATACATGTTAATATTGGATATAATATTTAAATCTCATTGTGTATGACAAATTTTTTCTCAAAAGTTAACTTATCTAGTTTTGATGTGCCTATGAAGAAAGAGGTCCAAGGATATATATATATATATATATATATATATATATATATATATATATATATATATATATATATATATATATATATATATATATATATATATATAACTTATCTGGTCTGGTTTTTATGTGCCATCCTTGGACCTCTCTCTCTCTCTCTCTATATATATATATATATACACACACACAGATATATATATATATATGTATGTATATATGTATATATATATATATATATATATATATATATATATATATATATATATATATATATATATATATATATATGTATATGTATATATGTATGTATCTATATATATATATATATATATATATATATATATATATATATATATATATATATATATATATATATATATATATATATATATATATATATATATATATATACACACACACACACACACACACACACATATTTGACATTAGAAATTAGCGTTTTTGTGTTTGGATATGTTTTGAATATATTTAATATTATTATTCATGCATCATGATTCTTTTAATTTGTCTACATAAGTGTTGGAATTCAAAGTCTCATAATTGGTCTTTAAGGGAAATTGGCAGTTTTGGGTAAGCAGGTTACAATGATGCATTTGAGTTTCTATGCCACAAGTTGATGTATCTAATACACATATTTATGTTATTTGGGACTTGAGTGATTTATCCATTATTTTAATAATATTTTAATTTATATTAATAGTTTGGAACATTGAATCCAAAATGGCTTTTCTGGCTTAGTAAGGACTGTGAGAGAGAAGGTCAACAAATTAGTCTATAAGACAAATATTGCTATATAAGATTATGATATATTTGTTGGAAGTTTTTATAAAGTTTTTTTAATATCATATTCATGGATTTTAATTTCTTAATTATTCCCTTTCATGTATCATAATTTCATGTTTCCATAACTGTGTTCTGAAGCTAGTTGTCAGTTCTGAGTGGGCTTCTTGTAGAGAAGGGTTTGAGTCTTTTTTCCCTATGTATTGAATTATAATGAAATTGATGAAGTTTTTAAGGTCATGTATCCTCTATATTTTTGATTTTTCTCATTTTTTTTGGAAATTTTTTTTTTACGATTTTTTTCTTCAAGCCATATTTTGTGTATGCACATGCCTAGTATGAACAATGTTTTGAGAAGAGGTTCAAGTGGTGGTTAGACCTAAAAGGTGTTGTGGAGCTAAAGTGAAGTTAGTTATATTTTATTATTATTTTGTATTTTTATACTATTTGAGAAGTTATATAGTTTTCTAAAGAGTTCAAAGTATAACGTGTGTTAATGAAGGCCTAATTGAAATAGGTCTCCTTAAGGCCTAAAAGGGGGTTTACGTCCTATACACTATAACCAAAGTATAGTAATGTTTTTTTTCATGATTGTGTCATGTTATATGGTATATTTCATTGAAAATATAAGTGATAAAGTGTGTATGTACAACCAAGAGGTTTATGATCAAGAGCTTAACATAATAACAAGGCCTAATTGGCTTGTAAGAATATATGAGAGTTGAAGCAAAAGATATAGATTTTTTAAGAGAAAAAGGAGGTAATATAGACCATAATTAGGGTGTAAATAAAATATAATTAATATATTATAGGGTTATTGTAGATGAAAATCAAGGTCAAATGACTTAATCTATCTTGAAGAGACTTAGTTGAGTGAATAAGGCTAGAGACCAGATTGAGAAGGATAAAAGTGAGTGAAGAGATGGAGAAGGAGATCATCATATGTTGTATGAGAAAAAAAGGGATATGAAGGTGATCAAAGGTTTGAGGTGTTTCAGTTAGTTTTGAATCATCTATGGGTTTGGTTGCTCCTTGAAAGTGGGTGCTTGTTAAAACTTAGTCAAGTTGGTGTTTGGTTAGTTGGGGTTAGTGCTCTAAGTGAAGTTGGTGATTCACTAAATTTTGATGTTTGACTTATGGTATAGTACTTCATTTTCATCATTAGTGGGTTTTCATCCCATTGAGGATTTCCCACTCAAATAAGTTTTTTGTGTGTTATGATCTTCTCTCATGCTCATGGCTCTTAATATATTTCTAGTTTACTATATTATTTTGATAGTTCATGAATAAAAAGGTAAATTTGTAAAAAAATTTGAAGACTGTTCCACCCCGACCCCCCCGCCCCCCCTTAGTCATTATGTTTCCAACACAACATACCAATGTGAGAAACTAGGATTGTAAAATGAATAATACACACACACACACACACACACACACACACACATTTGTATCTCAATATTAGATATCACAGTTATATTAATAAGTTACTATATATTCTTACTATATTGATATTTTAACATTATCTGAGAATGGTGGAGATGTCATAGTTAATAAATTCTTGTACATATAACTTCTCTTTGCATACATGATTTGAAAATCTTATATTTGCATAAATTTACAAGATTGTTAATATGTTGTAGACATATATTTTTACTCTATTTTTCTTAATAATCATATAATATATATTATGTCGGTCTAATACATGTTGACATTATTAGATTGATCACTAATATGTGGTATACCTAATAATAATCATAATGGCATATGATTTTAACTTTTCATGTTACATCCATAATATTTTGTTTATATATTTATCTATTTATTAATATTCTGTGAATATTAATAAATAAATCATTAATGTTTTTGAATAAAGAAGATTATAATTATTGTATGAATCATATGAAGACTCTGATTATAATTGTAGATAATTGATGACATGTATATACATTATATATATATATATATATATATATATATATATATATATATATATATATATATATATTGTTGAACACTTATATATGATACATAATATCAACATAATTTAATGTGTAATAGTACATATATATAAGGAATATATCTATCTAAAGATTTAGGTATTACTATAAGAATATAATATATATTAGGCTATTTGGTTGTGCACCTATCTATAATTCTATTAATTATTAAAAACTAAGTTTTAGTTTCCTGCAGAATAGAACACTATTTTTTTAAGCATACAAGTCTCCTAAAAATATAACATGTTGTTTAAATGAAATATTATCTTTTTGTGAGAAGTATGACCTTCTTATTTATGATTGGATGTTGAAATTGAGTAATGTGTACATGAGAATGATGGATTGTGATGTTATTGCTTCTTAAAGAATGTGATCTATTTGAATCTACTTATAGAAATTAAAAATATGCCATCTAAATATAGATTACATTAGGTGGTGTAAATTGTACTTGTTTTACTTATTATTATGTGATAAATAATATTATGGATATTTATTCATATGTTTGATAGACCAGATGTATGAATTTTAATTATTCATGTGATTAGAATGATTTATTATTGATAGTAGGAAGTAATCTGTATTAATCTATTGGTTATATTTGTATTAACCAAATCTCGTATTGTTGGTTTCAAGCAAGTAGAGAGACATACTTCAATATCTTACTAGTATCACCAATGCTAGATGAAGGTAATCTGATCAAGTTGTGTATATGGAATTGACTAATCCTAGAGATTAAAAAACCATTGAAAATTTTGGCCAAAGTAATGTTAGTTAGACATTATCATTTCATATATATGATTTACATTTTTGTGTGATATCATGTTAGAATGTATTTCTTTATGGTGCACTGCATGTTTTTTGAAGTCATACATCACATGGGTACTAGATTGAATCTCTATTTTCCCAAACCATCACTACCTACTCATTCATTATGTGAGGGGAACTCCTTGATGGGGGATTGCACATGGGATAGATGGTTTGTGGTTGGTGTGGAAAATTTCTTGGATGATTCTCTTCTTCCCCACAACATTACTTGTTTGGAGATGACACTTGATATTACCATAGTTACTAGATTTTGGGGAACTCATGGTCCATGTAGCTTTGTATCTTGTACACTATATTATATCTATTATTATTGAAACATTCTACCTAATGAGATGTAACTATTTACTTATTTTACCATGATAGTTGTGGTTACATGTTTATACCAAACATGGATAGAAATGTATAATTAATTTATATATTTAGTTATGGTTTGTTTCATATAATGATAGTGATAAGTGATAAGTAGATGTCATATGCTTATTTCAAAGTTATAATTCTTAGAGTGTTTTATCTAAATCACTAATTAGATTCTCATGGTATAATCTAATGAAATAATGCATTGATTAAACTTTTTTTTTTTAAATCACACATTTCTAAGTACATCCTAGTGGGGTTGTTACATACATAGCCATGAATCACCACCTCATTTATTTTTCACATGTTATTTCCTTGCAGAGTAAGATTTTGCAATAGAGTATGTTCTTGCTTGGATTAGAACATACTACTTTGGAATTTGAATCGACACTATAAAGCATTTTGGACTAATAGCTTAAATTTAAAAGGGTTGAAATCAAACAAAGAAATATGTAAGCACTTTCTTCATATAATATCATCCATTTATTGTTTAAGGCTTGAAACTCATCCAAAGAGTTAGTATAAATGTGCTACAATAAATGAGTGTAACTCATCTAATATTTTGACTCATTGTAATACATTAGATGAAACTTGTACAATGTGCACTTATTTTTATTAGCACATTATTAGTTATTAGCCACATAGGCATGTGAGATGTAATTGCCTTAAATGATAATTAATTTTTTAATAGGTTTTTATGAGTCATTATACTAAAGAATACTTAATTTTTTTAATATATTTAAACATGTTTCTTTGCCTCACTTATTCAATTTCATCTTTTCTTCCTTTTTAATTTCTCCATAAGGCTTAAGTACTAATCCAATGTTTTTTCTAAAGAACATGTACAACTGCCATCTAAGCTATCTCAAGCCACACAAAAAAATGGTCATCATCGATTTCCTTTATCACCATGGTCTTCTTAAAGTTTATCTACTAAAAAATTATGATTTGTGTTGCCTCTTTGACATGCAAAAGAGGTAAAATTGTTAGTATCCCTTGCTTCAAACTTTCAATATTGTGTTGGGCGCTCTAATGGTGGAAAGATGATGATTTACAGAAAAAAGTATTTACAAAGGCTAATAATTTTTTTGTTAGTGTCTTTGTAAGCTTTATCATCTATGAAATCTAATTTCCAACATGACCCATATAGACTTGTCACTTAGTACCATTGTTCCTTTAAAATAATTATATTTTGTTTAAAATTGTTAACTTACAAAAAATTATACATACCAAAAATTGTCATGAAATTTCATATTTATATATTAGGATGACAACATGGAATTTTGACACATTTTATGTTGACATGAAAATATAGAATACAACACATTGAGGTGTACCTTTTTAAAAATACAAACTTTATTTTTATATTTTAAGATTAAAATACTATGTATACACATTATTTTCATTTATTTTCATTTTTTTCATTTTCTAGGATTCATCAATGCAATAATATTCTTTAGTGCATATCTTAATGAGTAAATTAGGATAAGGTTACAATAGATTTTGGTACTTTATGATAAGTTTTGTCATACTTTACCATTATTATTGTTGACCAATTTTCATTTTTATGTCAAATTGGGACCCCTTTAGTTAAAAACTTAAGTTTTATGTGTTTTATGAGGTTTAATATTTGTTCATAAGGTATATAATAGGTCATTTAATGTTATTCAATGCTATATTAGTCTTAGCCATAAATTCTATTAGCCAGCATGTCCTTTTGAGTCATTTTTGGGGTCAAAATTGAGCATTTAATGACTTGTATAGGTTTCTTAGAAAATGTGAAGGTTATAAAAGGTGATGTCATGTGCCATGTGTCTTCACATGTCTTAATCAACTATTGGTAACTGAAAGTGGTAGATGCTTCAGAAGAAAGAGCAATTTTATTGGAAAAAAGGGGAGTTTAGCACTTGTATAGTCCATGGGGAAATGTGCCACATGGGATAAGATCATAAAATGTCCCTTTAACTTCCTCAAGCTCAGATCCACATTTTAAGTGCTCTATAAGTGCTATTTTTTCCCCAAAACTATTCTACTCCTTTTCACCCTTCTTGGTAAGCAAAAGTAGTCTTGGGATTTATACTTGGTATGGCCTGTAGATGAGGTTTCAGATCAAACATGTTGGGTAGTTGGTAGTACACTTAGATAAACTCAGTTACATATAAATATTTTGAATAATGGTGTTCTGTGCTTCATGATCCATCCTCATGAAGTTAACTATATTTTTCTACTTGCTATTTCATGCACCCTATAGGTTTTGATTTAGTTTATGCATATATGTAAAATATAATTGGTCATGCTAATTTAAGATTATTTTTACCTCATACTCAAATTATTCACATGATTATTTTCATGTTTTATAGTGTTTTGATAGGTTAAGTAAATCAAAGTTGCAAGGGAAGCACTTTTTGTGCAATAGATATTTTTTAACCATGTTCAGGGTTTTCATGCTTTCTCAATGACTTCAGGGAGTTTTGATAGATTATTTCTTATTCTTAAAATTTTATTTTGGTTTCATGTTATCTCAAGTTCTATCTAAAATTCAATCTCCATGAAAATGTAGTGATTGAGTGCCATATAGTCATATGACAGTAAAATGCACCCGCATGTGCTTTCATGGATGGTTATTAACATTGAAATGGAAGTAAGAGATTCTATTGAGTTTAAATAATCATAAATTTTTAGTAAAAATTAATTTATGGGAGATTTATTGACTATTTCAGGCATTTCTTTCAATACATGTATTATCTCATGATACTTGCTTGTATACATCTCACCATGAACCTACAACCTCTCATGATATACAATGATGGAAGAAGAGATTTTATAGTTGAAATTAATATTTGAAGTATTATAAGTGAATTGGAAAACTTGGTAAAGGAATAAAATTGATCATAAGTATGTGAATATATTCACTTCCTACAATGTTACATTTTTTGCCTATATGTAAAAATTATATACCTACAAGTGATAACACATAGGTATAAAGGTGTCTGCATAAAGCAATAAGAGTATGGTAAATATATATTGAAGTCATAACATTGATGTAGAAGAATGGAAGACATGTTATGAAATATATATTGTAATTTTGAGATAGTAATCAACTTCAAAGGTGATAATTGAGTTTTGAGACCAACGTCCTTAAATATATGAAAAGGATGAAAATGAATTTTGATGGATATGATGAAAATGACTTTTGATATATATTATGAACATGAATTATATCCCATAGGTATGAGATGAACTTATAAAAATATGGAGGGAAAATACCTAATGGAAGGTAGAGGTTTGAGGGATAAAAGATGCCTTTCTAAGCATTAAATCTATATAGTAAAATATATAAAACTTCAACCTTTAAGTAATATTGCATCCCAAAAGACCATATGAGGCATATATATAGGTTGGATGGCACTAATTAGGTGATTAGGATACTAATTATTCAAAATTAATCAATGAATGCTGAGAGGCATAGTCTAATCCTCATAAACACTTACAGGTGTCTCTTCTCAACGTAAATGTTCACCTACAGTAGACTAAACTCTTAACCCAGTCATGACGAGAGATGTAATAAAGGAGATATCATGTTGGTTATTTAAAAATGAATAAAAAGGACACAAAAGGATTTAAAAATACTAAAATGAATATAAGTAATATTTAGTGTAGATTTTGGACATAACAACCACCTATAAGGTTTCCTACAATCACTTGTAGGTAACTGTAGGTAAACAGTTAAAAGATAAAATGTGCCTAATGGATTTTCGAGGATTATATAAGATGATATATGTTGAATAGAAGATAAAATAAAATTATAATATTCAATAAAGGATGGGTTAATGTTTCAAAATCAAATTTAGAATAGGAATACCTATAGGACCCTAAAGACTCCTACACAGTCAGTTGGAAGTAACTGTGGGTAGATAATGAGATGAATATGACACCTAAATATGAAACTAATAAGTTAAAAATACTTATATATGACTTTGGAATAATTTATGGATGATTTTTAAAGGTATTTATGTCCTAAACATGGATAAACACGTGCAAGAATCACACTTGAGGGAGGAAAAGAGTAGGACATAGTCAGGGTTTGTTATTTATAATCTTAAGAGTTCATGTAGAGAAAGAGTTATGTAGGGAGCTTGAAGTGTTTTTAAATATTAAAAACATTAAAAAATATTTAAATATAATAATTCAACTCTCACATTTTTCCATCAAGTAAATAAAGGATCTCTAGAGAAGCAAACACAGGCCACATACACAAACTCTGCACAAGTCTACCTACAATGGTTTGTCTTTGGTGTTTAGGGGTTTGGATGGTAAAATAATCACACAAAGTGTTAAATTTTGTTAAATAAAATTTTTATTTCCTATAGAGGCCCATAAAATATTCACATTTGTCTAAGGAATTAGGGGAGTGCCCTCTATTTTGTCTCAGATAGAGCGCACTCCCTTATGAGGTCAAACTAGCAGATTTGGGGAAGGGTAGTAAATAGATGGTCTTAGGAGATATTTAAACCTTGAAAAGAGATTTAGGAGGTTGTAATTAATATATTTAAATATTAATAAAAAATCATATGAGGATGAAACCAAATAGGGTGCTCTGGACCCTCAAAAGTTTAAACAGGCTTATGAGGCATGGCTATGCCTAAAGGCCACATAAGAGATCACTTTAAATTATAGATCAAAGTGAAATTTATAATGGATTATAAAATGTATATGGGGTAATTATATATGATTTTTATATATTTTAAATCATGTAATGCATTAATAAAGTTAGTTTGAGCTTTAGGTTGTAGGCATGCCTATTGAGCATACTTAGACTTAAAGCCAAATAGAGAACCATTTATACTTATAACATGAGATATTATTAATATCCTATTGGTTCATAATTATAGGTAAAATTTATGTATTTTAAATATTTTATATTTCATATGAAGCACAAATACTCCATTTTGAGCTCAAA
The DNA here is from genome assembly GCA_037957365.1 of Torreya grandis. Taxonomy (NCBI): domain Eukaryota; kingdom Viridiplantae; phylum Streptophyta; class Pinopsida; order Cupressales; family Taxaceae; genus Torreya; species Torreya grandis. Next base: position 2,432,638 of record JARHVA010002563.1, read on the forward strand.
ACTCTCTTATGTCTACAAGAAATGGAAGGAAGAACTTGACAGGTTAGTTTTAGTTGGTCATATCTTCTTGCAGGTTGTACATGGATGCCAAAGTAGTTTATAGGTTTTATCATGGTCCATAAGCATCATCCTTGTGTAATTTTGTTTCAATCTAGATGTCATATCTTTATGAAAAAAGATTAAGAGTCAAAATAGGACTAAAACACTTGCAAACCCTCAATAAATACTTAATGGATGAAATGGAGTTATATAGCTGATAAAATAGAATATTTTTAATATAATATTGATTAAAAATTTCATAGGAATATCTCAAGATTATCCCCACACTTTTGAGATGTACGGACTTGTACAGATAGGGTGCAAAAATAAGGTATTTTTGACTATTTTTTATGTTTTGCAGGTTCTAAAAGGAGTCTAAGGATGAAATAAAGTTTGAAAGGAAGATATAGATGTTTCATAACTCCCTATATAAATTTTATTATTTTAAAATCCTCTTAAGTATGCAAATAAATAGATTCATCTCAGACATTCAAAACTGGCATAGTGGACAAGCTACTGAGAAGGGTGGAAAACTTCAAGTGAGCTCATTTTAAGGTATCCTTGATGATTATAAGGAAATGAAGGGTCTTGAAAGGTGTCATCCAATACATCCCATATATTTTCATGGAAAACTTATTCTTTTTTTGAAAGCCAAGTGTGCAGTGTGCATGAAGGAAGAGTTATTTGTACTACAGATGATGTTGGCTCACTTATACTTGATTATAGAGGACTAGGACTTAAACCAATGCATGGAGAGGAATTCATGAATACCTTAACATTAATTAAAATTATTTTACATATTACTAGTTATCTATGAGGCATTTAAATAGGGATAATCATTAGGTGTTTTTTTTGAGCCAACACAATAATTTTCATGTGACTTTTTATGAGTTCTATGGCTTGTATGAACACTTGGGATAAATTACCTTGAATGGTTCATTCCATATCCTCTTATCATGTATAATTAATTGATTCTATTAGCATGAAAAGTGTCCTTATGACCCTTGGACCTCTCTCTCTCTCTCTCTCTCTCTCTCTCTCTCTCTCTCTCTCTCTCTCTCTCTCTCTCTCTCTCTCTCTCTCTCTCTCTCTCTCTCTCTCTCTCTCTCTCTCTCGTTTTATATGAACTAGCCATTTTAGCCATTTTAAATCATGTTGTACCTAAGTATGGTGAATCCCTACTCATTTTTATACCAATTGATCAAAAATACTACTAATTTTTACCTCTTCATGACTATTCATGGTGTGTCCTAATTAAATGTTGGTTCTTTCTTAGTGAAGATTATGGATTCCTTAACATGTTGTCTCATTCTTTCATCCTATTTGTAGTTGGAAAGCTTCTTCTTGCAGGGCATGTGAAGTGTCCTCAGAAATGTCAAGGATTGAGTGAGTTATTGTATTAATTATTTCCATTCAAGGCCTCTTGTATATTCCTCCTAGATTTTCACATTTATCCCTAACCTCATAATGTAATATTGATGTGAGAAGATATAGATTTGAGAAGTGTATGTTTAGTTTATCCATTGAATTCATGTGTAACATGTAGCAGACTAAAATTCATCATCTTATTTGGTGTATCACCTCCCTTATAATAGTTTAATTTTAGTTATCTCTCTCCCTTTTACCCCACATAGTTTATGTGTTTTTGGGATCCAAAGTGGTACTCAAGGGAGCTAGCCCTATCTAGAGATTCACCTCATCCTTAGGATTCCCACAAGCCTAGAAGTGTTTCCATTATTTGGATGAGGAGAGCTTAGACATATAATCAAAGAGTGAAAATCCAAGTGACATCAATTTTTGGCATGCTCAGTGGGACTCTTAGTCTAAGAGATTGAAATATTTGTGCAGTTATCTTTTAACAATCAGCCTTTGGAGGCATATATCAAAGCATCAATGGAGACATCAAAGATATGTCAGCTAGTCAAGTAGCTGAAGTTTCCTTTTGAAGATTGTTGGTAATATATTTCTTTGTGTTCTCACTTTTAATGAGGTTTCATGGCTAATTTTGGTGTTGAGCACTATTTTACATACGTTGGTGAGACATTTCAAGATTACGCCATTCCCTATCAATAAGAACAAGTTATTGATCAACCCTATCATGAAGTGTATCAACCCATTCATGAATTTTATCAGCCCATTCATGAATTATATCAGTCATATATCTAACTTTTTCAATATTTTTCTCCTCCTAGTAAACCTAGTCACTTCTCAAGTCAATCCATCTCCAATTTGAAGAAAACACTTTTGGGATATGTAATGTACATGTTGGATCATGACACACAAAGGGGATATGGTCTAGAGGTTACTATTAATCTTATCCATGAGGTGAGAGATGCATTAGTGTTGGTCAAAAGAGAATGGGCACCTATTGAGATAGCTAACTGGCAAAGGCTCATAAGTGATATGTTAGATGTGAGTGGCCTAGTTTCATCCTTTGAGGATAGACTAAGAATTCATGAAAGGTAGCCTAACCAAACCTATCAACCTTATTTTCCACTTCCACAAGGTTTATATCACTCCTACATGGTTCCCATTCATGAACCTAATCAATCTTATCAAAGTCATCCTTTTGTCAATCAGTTAGAGGAGAGAGTTGAAAAGAGAAACTTTGTTTTTAAAGCTAATATTGATAGGAAAATTGAGTTGGATAATATGAATATTAAGAATTACATGTTGATATAAAAATAAGTGGATTTAAAGTCTTCATTTCCCTCTCACATTGCATCCCTATCTTAGAGAGTGACCACTAAATATGAGATTCCAAGTTTGAGATAAGGTGATGAATCCAAGCCAAAGGTGATTCCAAATTACTTGAGAACTTTACCCAATACTCAAATTGCATCATCACCTCAAGAGAATAATTTTAATCCTAATATCCCAAGCTGGAGTAAGATATTTGGATCATGAAGAAAGAAGGAGGATGGAATCATTGATAAGGAGTGTGAAGTTGAGAATGAAGTTGATCCTTTTGAAGCCCCTCTTACCCTTCCTCAAGAAGAGACATATTATCCTCCATATGAACCCTATTTTACTCCTTATCCTGATGATGATTATTATGAACTTCAAGAAAGACTTTTCTGAGAGAAACTAACCAAGCAAATTGAAGAGTTGGATTCAAGGATGGAGTTGTTAAGTCAAGGTGTGATGTAAGGTTTAGACCCAAAAAAACATCCTATACCTAAACACACCACATATAACCTCCATAAAGAGAGTCACCAAGTTGAATCAGATGTGAATGAAGTTATTTTCAAGTAGAAGCAAGATAACCAAGCTATCTTACCGCAAGGTCTGCCTCCCCTTCCTCAAAAACTCCCAAAAGAATCCCCTACAATACATTCTCAATATGATTTTGAGCCCTATTTTCCACATCCATTAACTAGTTCATCTTGTCCTCACCCCATCACCATTTGCCTTGATGCACCTTTGGTATGGTAACCTAAAGAAGAGAAATTGGTTGAGGAAAATTCTTAAATCTTTCTTGAAGAAAGTGCAACTCCTTGGTAGCCTCATTGGGCTAGGTCACCAAATGTTAAGATGCCTAGTCTTGGCATCACCAAAAAGGAGAAGGAGATGAAATATATTTCATCCATTGAAAAACAATATCAGATCATGATAGTGGAGATACAAATTTAGAGTCCCTAAGAGGTTCTAAATGATGAGGAATAAATGAGCCCTTGTGTTAAGTCTTCTTATTTGGTTGATGATGAATAATGCCTTCCTTGTGTTGAAGAGGAAATATTTAATGAAGTCCTTTTGGATTATAAGGAATAATATGAAGGATATTATCTTATTTTCCCCTTTCATTATGATCATAAAAAATAGGATAAGGACTTGTGTTATAAATTTGGAAACATTGGCAATGAGTTTGAATCTCTCAAGGGGTCTATTATTTCATTAGAGTTGATTACAAGTGATGAGAAAGATGACATTGTCCAACATGTCATAGATAAGAAAGATGACATTATTAAACATGTCAAAGATGAGCAAGAGAAAATTTCACATCAGCCTTTGGAGGTCAAGATAGGTTTCTTTGGCCTCAATATTTCAAGGAACAAGAAATCATTCCTTTTGAAACCATGCCTACAAAGAAGATGAAAGTTGATCAAGAAATGAAGAGTGGGAAACAATATGAGGTATGTGTAAAAGGAAAAAAGGAATTATTTTACATTGGTGACCTATTTGAAGATGATCCACCTGAGAGCATGGCAATGGAGGTGCCAAGAGGTAGGCCTGATTTATCAAGTATTCTATCCAAAGAGCAATATGCTTAGCATCATGATTCATTTAATGAAGAAAGAGATGCAAGAAACTTTCCTTTTGATCTTGGAAAGGAAGGTATGATTGATTTTTAGTTTTTTATAGTTTATTTTTTCCTATTTTTCCTAATTGCCTTGAGCACATGTGTGTGTCTTGTTAGTGTGGTTGCTTTGTTCAGTGTGTGTCCTTTGTTTTGTGTGCTTGAGGTAGTCAATTAGTTGTCTTGTCTTGGTCAAAGCCTATGGAAAATGGTCTCCTTATTTTGTCTTAGACTTTATAAGAATCCTAATATCAATGGACTTATAAGGCTAATGGTCTAGTTAGTATAACAAGGATGCTACCCCTATGTGTCACCAATTTGCTGACCAAATTTGATTTTTTGATCAAATTGGGATCCCTATAGGTAAAAGGTTAAGTTTTAGGTATTTTATAGGGTTTAATATTTGGTCATAAGGTATATCATAGGTCATTTAATTTTATTCAATGTTACATTAGCCTTGGCCATTAATTTTATTAGCCAATATGTCCTTTTGAGTCATTTTAGGGGTCAAAATTGAGCACTTAATGACTTATATAGATTTATTGGGAAATGTGAAGGTTCCAATAGGTGATTTCACATTCCATGTGTCTTCATATGTATTAATAAACTATTGGTAACTAAAATTGGTAGGTACTTCAGACAAAAGAACAATTTTATTTAAAAAAAAGGTGAGTTTGGCACTTATACAGACCACAGGGAAGTGTGCCACATGAGAGAAGATAATAGAATGTCCCTTCAGATTCCTCAATATTAGTTCCATGTTTCAAGTTCTCTATAAGTGCCTTTTTTTTCAAAAATTTTTATGCTTATTTTTCACCCTTCTTGGCAAGCAAAAGCAATCTTTAGGTTTGTACTTGGTACGACCAACAAAGGAGGTTTCAAATCAAACTCAATGGGAAAGTTGTAGTACACTGAAATACATTCATTTATATATAAATATTTTTAATAATGGTGGCATGTGCTTCATGAACCATCCTCATGAGGTTGATTGTACTTTTTTTGCTTGTTATTTCATGCACCCTATAGGTTTTTCTTTAGTTTGGGCATTTTCATACAATTTAGTTCATCATGCTTATTTTAGATGATTTTGACCTCTTCCTAAAATTACTCCCATGATTTTTTTTATGTTTCAAAGTGTTTGAATAGGTCAAGTAAATCAAAGTTTCAAGAGAAGCTCTTTTTATGCAATACAAAGTTTCTCACCATGTTTAGGGTTTTCATGCTTTGTTAATGGATTTGGGGAGTTGTGATATATTATTTATTATATTCTTCAAATTTTATTTTTATCTCATTTCATCTCAAATTCTTTCTCTAAAGCAATCTCTATGAAAATGTAGTGATTGAGTGCTATATAGTCATATGACAAGAAAATGCACTTGTATGTGCTTTCATGGAGGGTTCTCAACATTAGAATGGAGATTTTATTGATTTTTAGTCATCCTAAAGTTTCATTAAAACACCATTTATGGGATATTTATTGACTATTTTAGGCATTTATTTCAATACATGGACTGTTTCATGTTCCTTGCCTATATACAACTCACCATGTACCTACAGCCTCTCATGATGACATCGTGATGGAAGAAGAGCTTGTAAAATTGATATTAATATTTTAAGTATTATAATTACATTGAAACACTTGGTAAAGGCCTAAAATTGATCATAATTATGTGAATCCACTCACTGCCTACAATGTTGCATTTTCTGCCTATATGTAAACAATGTCTACCTACAGGTCATATCACAAAGGTATAAAGGTGTTTGAATTGAGAAATAAGATCATGTTAAACCTTTATTTAATTATAAAAATTTATTTAAAATGATTTAATACATGTTAATAATGCTATATTGGTAGTTTGAGATAGAAATCAACTTTAAAGGTGATAATTGAGTTTTGAGACTAAAGTCCCTAAAATGAGAAGATAGAGGCCTAAACCATTTTGGTGAAGGTCATATGAAAAGGATTCAAATGAATTTTGATATAAATTAAAAAATTACTTGTATCCTCTAGATAGGATATGAAATAAGGAAATTATGGAGGACAAACACTTAATGGAAGGTAGAGGTTTGAGGGTTCAAAGATGCCTTTCTAAGCACTAAACCTAGACAATAATATCTCTAAAACTTCAACCTTAAAGTAATATTGCAACCCAAAAGACCATATGAGGCATATATATATGTTGGATTTGTAATAATTAGGTGAGTATCATACTAATTCTTAAAAACTCATCAATCAAACTTGAGAGACATAGTTGTGTCCTCATAAACACCTGCAGGTGTCCCCTCTCAAGGTAAATGTTCACCTACAATAGACTAAAATCTTAACCTAGTCATGAAGAGAGATGTAAGAAAGGAGATATTATGTTAGTTTTTAAAAAAGGAATATAAATTACTCCAAATTATTTCATGGGACTTCATGGAGTCTAAGGAATATTTAGTGCAGATTTTGGAGGTAATAATGACCTATAAGGTTTCCTACAGTCATCTGTAGGTGATTGTCGGTAAACAATTAATAGAGATAATGTTACTAATGGATATTTTTGGATTATAAAAGGTGATATATGACCAAAATATGATAAAATACCATGGTAAGATTCAATAAATTTTGGGTTAATTTTTTAAAGTCAAATTCAAACTAGGAATACCTACAGGACCCTAAAGACTCTTGCATAGTTAGCTGGAAGTAACTATGGGAAGGTGGTGAGATAAATATGGAACATAAGTATAAAATGAAATTATATATGAAAATTTAATAATTTATGGAGAGTTTTAAAATATATTTAATGCATAAACTTGCATAAAAACTTATAGGAATCACACTTGAGGGAGGAAAAGAGCAGGACTCAGTTAGGGTTTGGTATTTATAGTCTTGAGAGTTCATGTGGAGAAAGAGGTATGTAGGGATGTTGAAGTTTTTTTTAAGATTAATAAACCTTAACCAAGACTTAAATATACTAATTCAACTCTAATAGTGGTCCATCAAGTAAATAAAGGGGCTCTAGACAAGCAAACATAATCCACATGCATAAACCCTGCACAAGTCTACCTACAATGGTTTGTCTTGGGTATTTAGGGGTTTTGATGGTAAAATAATCACACAAAGGATTAAATATGTTACATAAAATGTTTATGTAATATATATTACCATAAAATATTCTCATTTTTTTGAGGAAGTAGGGGAGTGCCCTTTGTTTTGTAGCAAATAGAGAACACTCCCTTCTAAGGTCAAACTAATAGATTTGGAGAAGGGTAGTAAATATATGGTCTTAGGAGATGTTTTAACCTTGAAAATATATGTAGGAGGTTGTAAAACATTAAATTAAACAATAATAAACAATCACAAGTGGATGAAACCAAATAGGGTGCCCTAGACCCTTAGAAGTGTAAACAAGCTCATGAGGCATGGCTATGCCTAAAGGCAAAACAAGAGATCACTTTCAATTATAGATCTAAGTGAAATTTAGAATGGATTTTAAAATTTATATTTGGTAATTATATATGTGTATTATATATTTTAAATTAGGTAATCCATCAATAAAGTTATTTTGAGCTTTAGGTTACAGGTAGGGCTATTGAGCATACGTAGACTTAATTCCAAATGGATAAACATTTCCACTTATACCATGAGATATAATTAATATCCTATTTAATAATGATTATAATGTAATTATAGGTATTTTTAAAGCTTTAAAATTTTAGTGTAATCACAAATACTCCATTTTGAGCTCAAAACTCTCTCAGGTCGGCAAGAAATAGAAGGAAGAGCTTGATAGGTTAGATTTGGTTGTTCATATCTCCTTGGAGGATATGCATGGATGTCAAAGGAGTTTATATGTGTTAAAAATTTACTTTAAAATCATCCTTTTTGATATTTGTTTCAATTTTTACATCATAGATTTATGAACAAAGCTTAAGAGACAAAATAGGCTTAAACCCCTTAGAAACCCTTAGTCAAGACCTTATAGAGGAAATGGATTTGGATAGCTGATAAAATGAGATATTTTTTATAAAATATTGATTTTAACTTCTATATTAATCTCTTAGTATACTACCAACCCTTTTGAGTTGTGTGGACTTGTATGAATAGGGTGCAAAATAATGTATTTTTGACCATTTTTTTGTGTTTTGTAGGTTATAAAAGGAGTCTGATAATGAAATTTTTTTTGGAAGGAATATATAGAATTTTAATACTAAATATGGCCATTAATTTTTTTAAAAATAATCCTAAGTATGAAAACAAACAACTTCATCTCTTCTAGTCAAAACTGGCATAGTGGACAAGCTACTGAGAAGGGTGGAAAACTTCAAGTGAGTTCATTTTAAGGTGTACCTTATGAGTATAATGCCATGGAGGGTCTTTATAAGTGTCATACACTCCATCCCATGTATTTTAATGAAAAATTTATTCCTTTTTGGAGGCCAAGTGTGTAGGGTACATGAAAGAATAGTTTTTTGGACAACAGATGATGATGGCTCACTTCCAAATGATTGTAGAGGACTAGGATTAAAACCAATGAATGTAGAGGAATGTATGAAATACCTCACATGTATTACAATAGTTTTAAATATTATTATTCAATTATGATGTGTTAAAATAGGGCTAATCATGAAGGTAATTTTTATGAGCCAACACAAGAACTTTCATGCTATTTTTCATGTTTTTATGCCTTGTATGAGCAATTGGGCTTCAATACCTTGCATGGTTCATCCCATATCCTATCCTAATTCACAATTAACTGATTCTCTCAATTTTATAAGTATCCTTGTGACATTTGGACTTATCTCTTCTCTTCTCTCTCATGTTTTATAAGAACTAGCCATTTTGACCATTATAACTTATGCTTCACTTGAGTATGGCAAAGCCCTACTCATTTTTATATCGTTTGATCAATAATACTACTACATTTTACATATTAATGATTTTTCATAGTGTTTTCTACTTTAATGGTTTATCTTACTTAGTGAATAATATGGATTCCTTAGTATGTTGTCTCATTCTTTCATCTATTTGTAATTTGAAAGCTTCTTCATGCAGAACATGTGAAGTGTTCTAGAAAATGTCAAGGATTGAGTGAGTTACTCTATTAATTAGTGAAATTAAAGTCATCTTGTATATTTATACTAGGTTTGAACATTCATCCATAGCCTCATCATGTAACATTGATGTGAGAAGATGTCGATTGGAGAAGTGTATGCTTAGTTTGTCCCCTGATTTCATGTGTAACATGTAGTTGGTTGGAAGTCATCATCTTTTTTAGTGTATCACATCCCTTAGAATAGTTTTATTTTAATTATATTTCTCACTCTTCCCTCCTAAATTTTATGTATAATTATGATCTAAAGTGGTACATCAAGGGAGCTATCCCTATCTAGAGATTCATCTAATCTTTAGGCTACCTACAAGCCTAAAGGTGTTTCGATTATGCCAATTGAAAGATAAGAGATTAGGTATTTCCTTAAAGGATGAAAATACAAGTGAAAATAATTACTACAACCTTTATATCACCATCACATCATCATATCATGTCCACCAAATTTCTCATCTCCCTTCAAATCCTCCTTTTCCTCTTGTGTGCCTTTATCAAACACCATCAACTAAGTTGACGACTTCATTAAACTCTTCCTTTTCTCTATCTATCTTTATTTTACATCATAAAATGAGTTGAATAAATTTATTAGATAATTTTTTAGTTTTTTAGGATTTTTATAAGTATATATAAGGTTCTTGAATTTCAATTTCTGAAAAAATAGATTACCAATTTTCTCTACTCACACATGCAAATACACATTAGGATGAAGAAGAGAAATTAGAGATAAGGAGATTATACTAAAGGAATAAAATTTATGTAAATTAATTAAATATATCATTAATATAATTTTAATAACTATTTCACACCTATTATTTGATGTCCCTAGCATAGATCTACTTAAATCTTTTTCTTTCTACCTTGACTCTGCATACAACCATATTTCAAAAACTTCCATAAGACAAGTGGAGACTAATGTGATGACAAGTCAATGCATGATGGGTAAGCATAAATAATTAGTTGGAAAAAGGGGTGTTAAGTGGAAATTTTCTTCTTTTAAAAAAATAATCCCCAACTTCTATAGATTATTTGAGATAGCTAAACTCAAAACATGAATATATAAGAACATGAATTGTAGAATTTCGAGTCTAGTTTTTAAACAACTTATGTTTTTCAAAAATGGTTAATTATACATAGTAAAAATATTAATTTCAAAGATAAAATATTGTTTTATATAAAAAAATGATATATATTTGGTCATATGCCTTCTTAGTTTTTATAATCATTGTTTAGTCTTTTTCTAAAACCCTTTAGTGGAAAGTTAGATAAAATCATCAAGTTTTGATGTAGAAAAAAATAGGCCAACCTTCTAGAGGCCATAACTTTTGACCCATAGCTCCATTTGATCTCTTCCACATGTAAAAATGACCATCTCAAAAATTTTGTTGCTATCCTAGGTGATTAAATGTTTTTAATATTTTTTGGAGGCCATACATGATTATCTGAGGGTCCAAAATTGTGATTTAATTATTTTTTCAAGATTTTTCTATTTTTAGAAATTATATATTTATAGGACCAAACGTTAAATTTAGTTGATTTTCATCCCATAGTATAATTATAGTGTTTAGGATATTTTAAGAGATTTTTAGAGCTATGCATACTTTCATGCAAACTTACTATAAGTAGCATCTCCTAAAAATAGACATTTTTTAGGTTTTTGTTTTTTTTCAAATGTTGCATATAAAATATAATTTTGAGTTTAGACTTATTTAAGAATTGTTTTATTTTTTTATTATTTCAAGTCATTTAATACAAATCATTTATGATTATTATTTCATATCTTGGCCTATTGGTAATTTTATTTGTCTCGGTAGTTCTCAGTTTCGTTATCTGGTAACAGAGAAAGTTCAAATCTTGGAGGAGAAAAACATGGTGGGAGGATGAGGAGGTATTGCACAAATGAACTACATTATATAAGATATGCATAGGTAAGATTTATAATTAATAGATGTTATCACCAATAAGCAAACAAGATAAGGTGGTGTTGAGGAAGACATAGATCAGGATGAAGAAATTCATCAAGAAGAAGAATAACAAGAGCACCCACCATCAATGAAAGAGAGGATGGTTCAAGATTTAAAATGAAGAAATGAAGGAATCAAATTTGATGTTATATATTATGGAGATAGTTTAAAACCATAGGAGTTGATAGATTGGATAAATAGCATGGAGAAGTTCTTCAAGTGGAAGACTATGAGAGAAGACAAGAAGGTAAATTTTGCATACACAAGATTGAAAGGTCATGAAATGATTTAGTGGGATGACCTGTAAAAAGAGAGATAGAGGAAAGGTAAAGAGAATATTATTTCATGAAAAAAAGATGGAGAATAATTTGAGGGAGAAACTTCTTCCTATGGATTATGCACAAACCCTATACATAAGATTCCAAAATTTGAGGCAAAATGATCATTGTATACAGGAGTATACAAATGAAGTTAATAATCTTTCCATATGAGTGGATCATGATGAGACATAAGAGAAAATGGATGTAAGGTATATAAATAGTTTGAAATTTTATATTCAAGATGATTCAATTATGCATAGAATACTTTCCATAGAGGAGGCTTATCAATTAGCTTTGAAAGCAAAAGAAAAATAAAATAGATATAAATTCAAAATAACATCTCTTGGACCAAGAATAGGTGGATCCCATCCAAATAGGGGATGAGGTGGGTTTAATACCATCAGGGGTGGGTCTAATACTAATAGAGTTGAATCTTCATGTGGTGCAGAGAGGCAAGATGATAATAGGCAAGGGTTTCAATACCAATAAAGAGGAAGAGGATTTCAAAGAAGATGCAATTATGGTGGTGCTAGAGGATGGTTTCCAAATCAACGTAGATCTTATGTATGTTATATATGTGGAGAATAAGGGCACATATAATTTGAGTGTCTACACTATCAAGATAATTAAAAGATTCAAGAAGATCAATCAATAGTAAATCTTGTTAAGGATGAAATAGAAGAGTAGAATATTGAAGTTACACCAACAGATGTTGGAGAGAATCTCATCATGAAAATAACCATTATCACTCCAAGGAAGGAAAAAGTTTAGAATAAAAAGGGTGGTGATGCGTGGCTATGATCAAATATTTTTCAAACAAGATTTACTTCAGGTGAATAGGTATACAGAGTAATTATAGATGGTGGTAATTATGAAAATATGGTTTCTAAAGAAATGATAGAGAAACTATATTTACAATGTAAAAATCATCCTAATCCTTATTGTATTTCATGGTTTAAGAAAAGGAATGAAGTTATAGTATATAAAAGGTGCTTAATCAAGTTTTCTGTAGGGAAAAGTTATAATGATGAAATATGTTGCAATGTTATTCCTATGGATGCATGCCATGTGTTATTAGGGAGACCATAGCAATTTGACAAGAAAGTAATTCATGATGGAGTAAAGGACACATACACTTTTTGGAAAGGTGGTAAAAAGGTAGTTGTTTTATCTCTTAAAGAGGAGGAGAAGATAGAAATCATGTTCTCTACTAAAGAATTTATCCAATATATGAAGGTGGCAAACTGTTATTATGTATTAGTAGGAAAGAATAAAGAAACAAAAAAGGTGCCAATACCAATAAAATAAATAAGAGTGTTGAAAAAATATGCAGATGTTATGTCTGATGAGTTACCACATGGTTTACCACCAAATAGAGATATTCATCATCACATCAATTTGATTTCAGGATCAACTCTACCTAATCAAGTAGCTTATAGGATGAGTCCAATAAAACATGCAAAATTAAATACATAGGTTACTAAATTGCTAATAAAGAAGGTGATAAGGGAGAGTATGAGTCCATGTGTAATACCAGTGTTGATAACTCCAAAAAAAGATAGAGGATGGAGAATGTGTGTGGATAGTATATCAATTAACAAAATTACAATAAAGTATAGGTTTCATATACCTCATTTAGATGATATGATGGATGTGCTTATAGGAGAAAAATATTTTACCAAGATTGATATAAGGAGTGGTTATTATCATATTTAAATTTATGAAGGAGATGAGTGGAAAACTACATTCAAGACTAGGGATGACTTATATGAGTGGATGGTGATGTCACTCAGATTATCTAATACACCTAGCACATTTATTAGGGTGATGAATAAAGCGCTACAAGAATATATTGGTAATTTTTGGTTTTATATTTTGATGATATTTTGATATTCAGTAAGACTAAAGAACACTTACAACATTTAAGAATGGTACTAGATTTTTAAAAAAAGGAGAAGTTGTATGTAAATTTAAAGAAGTGTAGGTTTATGTACAACAATTTGGTATTTTTGGGATTTTTAGTTTCAATAGATGGTGTGAAAATGGATTAATTAAAGATAAAGGCAATTGTTTAGTGGCCTATTCCAAGAATCATTATAAAGGTAAGAAGTTTCCATGGTTTAGCAACATTTTACATAATATTTATTAAAAAAATTAGTAGTATTGTGGCACCAATAACAAATTACATGAGAGGGAAGGAATTTACATGGACTAGAGTAGCCACAAAAAGCTTTGAATTATTTAAGAAGATTACAAAGAGTCCAATTTTAGCATTACCAAAAATTGAATTAGGTAGAAACAAAGTATTCTACTTATGTTGTTGAACTTTATGCAATTGTACAAGCATTAGGTCATTGGAGGCATTAGCTAGTGCCTAAGGAGTTTATCTTATTTATAGATCATGAGGCCTTATAGTATGTGAATACACAAAAGAATTTGAATAGTAGGCATGAAAAGTGTGTTTCTTTCTTGTAGGGGTATACTTTTGTGTTGAAACATAAATCAGGAAATCATAATCAGGTATGCAATACATTGAGCATGCGAGTAGTGTTATTAACTACTATGGTGAGTGAAGTAGTCAGATTTAAAGTTATCAAAAAATTATATGATACTGATCCATATTTTTGAAATATAGTTGAAAAGTGCAAAAATCCATTAACAGGTGGGAAAGATAATATTCATGATGAGTACATTATACAAGAAGGTTATCTCTTCTAAAGGAAACAATTATGCATTATAGTTGGGTCTCTATGAGATTATAGTTGGTCATTTTGGTAAGACAAATACAATATATTTGGTGGAAGAAAAGTATTTTTGGGCAAATATGAAGAGAGATGTGACAAGGTATGTTTCAAGGTCTAGGATATGTCAGGTGGCTAAAGGGCATTTGCAAAATAATAGATTATACATACCATTACCGATTCCAAGAGGACCATGGATAGATTTGAGTATGGACTTTGTGTTGGGATTTCCAAACACATAAAGAGGTAATGATTTAATTTTTTTTTGTTGTAGATAGATTTTCAAAAATGGTTCATTTCATTACATGTAATAAAACCAATGATGCCACTAGAGTTGTATAATTACTTTTTAAGGATATTGTGAGATTGCATGGTGTTCGAAAAACTATTACTTCAGATAGGGACACAAAAAATTTAAGTCATTTTCAGAGGAATTTATGGAAGAAGATGGGTATTAAGCTACAATTTAGTAGTGCATATCACCCACAAAAACATGGATAGATAGAAGTTGTGAATAGGATCTTGGGAAATTTATTGAGATGCATAATGGGAGAGAATCCCAAACAATGGGACTTTGCTTTACCATAAGCTGAGTTTGCATATAATAGTTTAGTGAATAGATCAATAGAAAAATCACCATTTTAGATTGTTTATGGGAGAAATCCTATGGTTATTTTATATTTGGTGTAATTACTGATTTTAGATCAAATTAGTGATGATGAAAAAGCATTTGCAGAGCATATGCATCAGTTTCAAGAGGGAGTAAGAAGAAATTTGTAGGAAAGTAATGAGAAATATAAAGCAACAATAGATATCAGAAGAAGACCTAATGTATCTAAAGAAGGATATTTGGTAATGGTTTACTTGAAGAAAGAAAGATTTCTAAAAGGCACATACAATAAGTTGAAGTACAAGAAAATTAGACCATGTAGAATTGTGAAGAAAATCAATGACAATGCTTATGAGGTGAGTTTACTAAAGAGTTTTAATATATTTCCAATATTTAATGCTTTGGATTTATATGAATTCTATAGAGAAGATGATGAATGTGATGAACATGATGAAGTAAATTGGGAGCAACAAGTGCCAAAGAAGAAGAAAGAAAAGATAGTGTAGATTTTGGATATGAAGACGATGAGAACAAGGAAAGGGAATTATAATAGGTATTTGGTGTAGTGGAAAGGATTACAGTAATAAGGCAACACTTAGATTACATAATAAGAGATAAAGAAGATTTGAAAGTAAAAATTTTATAAATACAATCAGGGTAACTCGTAGGAGCTAAGTTGTTTTAAACCAGAGGAGAATGATGCAAAACAAATATGCCAACCTTTTAGAGTCCATAACTTTTAACACATGGATCCATTTGAGCTCTTCTATGTACCAAAATGACCATCTCAAATTTTTTTTATTGTCCTAGGTAGTTATAGCTACCTAGAAATATTTTTAATATTTTTTGGAGGCCATACGTGATCATTTGAGGGTCTAAAATTGAGATTTAACTATTTTTTGAGATTTTTCTATTTTTAGAAATTGTATATTTATGAGACATTAACCTCAGTTAAATTTTATCCCATAGTCTAATTGTACTGTTTAGGAGATTTTAGAAGATTTTTAGAGATATGTGCATGCTTGCATGCAAACTTACTATAAATAATAGCTCCTAAAAATAGATGTTTTTTTAGGTTTTAGTTTTTTTATTAAATTTTGCATGTAAACTCTAATTTCAAGTTTGGGCTTATTTAAGAATGGTTTGGGTTTGTAATTATTTCAAATCATTCAATATGAATTAATTACGAGTATTGTTTCAGATCTTAGTCTATTGGTAATTTTATTTATCTTGATATTTGTTGGTTTCATTAAGTTTTCAACACACACACACACACACACACACCCCTTAAAAATGACAAAAATAGATGCCTAACTATGTACTTGTCCTATCCTTAGTACCTTATTCCCCCTGCCCCTACCCAACCACCTAAGACAATATAAATAAGTTTTTTTAAAGTATGTCTAGAATTAGGCCTAGTTCCCAACCATATTTTGGTTTTTTCAATTGGATGAATGAAACAAAAGATGCATTAATAACTATTGACATGTATATTTGTAGCATATAGTGGTATAAAAAAATATACATAGAAATGAATATAGATGAAAACCTTAAAGTAGTAAAAAGTTTCAAAAAATAAATATTTATAAAGAGGATATTATGCTTGACATTGTATTAATAATTTTAGGAAATATCTTGATGAACTTCATAGTGTTAATCATAGTAGAGGTTGGAATTTGTTATTTTCAATAAAAATCATGGATTTGACTGTTTATGTAGTTCCAAGCCTTAGGCTTGTGCTTTCAAGTCATTTATGAGCCTAGAGGAATGTGTTTTAATTTATACTAAGAAAAAACACATTTTCACAAAGTTACATATGCATGAACTTGCATATGTGTAAAATTTTATAAAGACATCTACTTGCATTGACTTCATGGTATTCATAATCATTAAGATTAAATAGCATTCATACATAGGGATATATTGTTTTCATAGTCTGTATATGTAACTAGCTATTTTCCCTAATGTTAAATTATATGCCATGAGGCATGTAATCATGAAGTGCCATTTTAAAAAATAAAAATAAAATTGGTGTTAAATGTCAATATATATACTAACATAGGGAGGACATATCAACATAGTGATGCAATTTGGGCTAATTTGAGCCCATGAAACTAATTTCAATTGTATAAGATGTGATTTGGGGTTCGATCATCCTCAATATAATAACATAATAAACTAAATAGTCTATTATTTCAATCATTGAGACAATTAGGCCCAATCTAAGCCATTTGAGCCTAGCTATGGCTATAAAATGTAATTTGACAGTAAATTATCTTCAATTTCATCACTAGTTGAGACTATTAATTAATCGGTGAAATAAATGATGATATTTAGGCTAAAATGAGTAATGTGAACCTAATTTTGATTGTATATAATTTGATTTTGGGCTCTATTTACACTAATGTCTTCATGAAATGAAACGAATAATTGATTAGTTTAATCACAAAGTTAGTTAGTGCTAATTTGAGCCTGTTTAAACTATAGGATGTGATTGGAGGCTTAATCAACTCTAATTTTGTCATAGATTAATATAAATAATTGACTAGTGAAATCTCTAGGCCAAATTATTTCATTTTCAAATCTAATTTTTATAGTATAGTGTGTGATTCAGAGCTCAATAAGCCCAAACTTCATCACAAAATGAACTAATTAATCGGTTGGTTCAATCATAAATGTAATTAAGGTGAATTTGATCAATTCAAAATTAAATACAATAACAAAATGTGATTTGGGGATAGATTAGGTTTGATTCCATAAAAAATTGGTCTAATCAACCAATTGGTGAAATTAGTGATCCAATTTAAATTGTTCCCTTTGAACCTATTTTTAATTGTGTATTAGTTGATTTAGTTTAATCACTAAGAAAATTATGGATAAATTGAGTCCATTTAACCTAATTTTTCTTATATTTTTTTAATGTGGGATCAATTAACCTTAATTTTATCATAGATTGAGCCACTTAGTCAATTGGTGTAATCAAAGATGTGATTTTGGTCAAATTAATTTCATTTTAAAGATAATTTTAATTATAGAGCATGTGATTTGGGCTTCAATCATCCCCTATTTCATCACAAAAATAACTAAAGAATATATTAGTTTAATCATGATTCAATTATGGCTACTTTTATCTCCTTTAACTTAATTATGTCAATATGATGTGATTTGGGGTAAATTTTTTTCAATTCCATCACAAATTGATATAATTAGTTAGTTGGTGAATTTAGTGATCTATTTTGAGCTAATTTTCCCTAGAACCTGATTTCAATCATAGAGGATATGATTTGGGCCTCAATCGATCCCAATGTGATCATACAATGAACCAAATAGTTGATTGGTTCAATCACGTAGGTAAATGATGTCTATGTGAACCAAATCAACCTAATTATAATTATATAATGTGATTGAGGATTAAAATGGACCTAATTTATCACATATTAAGCTAATTAGTCAATTATTTTAACTAATGACCTGATTTGGGCCAAATTAAGGCCCTTTTCACACCTAATTTTCACTACATAGGAGATAAATTACAGCTCAATAAACCCTAATTTTATCAAAAAATGAGCCAAATAATTTATTGGTTCAATCACAACTTTAATAAGAGTAAAATGGATCCCCTTGAACCTAACTACAAAAATAGGATGTGATTTTGGGACAAAATTATCTTTGAATCTATCATGAATTAATACAATTAGTAAAAATTAGTGTAATTACTACTATAATGAGGCCAAAATAAGCTCGATGAAACTAATTTTGATTATATAAGATGTTATTTTAGCCTAAATAGACCACAATGTCATCACATAGTGAACCAAATAGTTGATTTGTTCAATGATAGAGGTAGTTGGGACCAATTTCAGCTCCTCAAACCTAATTGCAATTATACATTTTATTATGGGATCAATTATCCATAATATTATCACATATTGAGACAATCAGTTAATTTATACAATCAATTATGCAATTTTATCCTATTTAATCCCATTTTAAACATAAATTTGATTTTATAGGATGTGATTTAGTGCTCAATTGACCCTAATTTCATCACTACGTGAACCAAATAATTAATTATTTCAATAAATAATGAAATTAGGGATTATTTGAGAGCATATAACATAATTTTAATATTAATATGTGTTTTAGGGCTAAATTATATTTGATTTCATTATGAATTGAGCCAATTAGTCAATTGGTGCAATTAATGACATGATTTGGGCCAAATTGATCCTTATAAACCTAATTTAGTGCCATTCAATTGTATATGATGTAAATTATGGTTTAATTAACCCTAAATATGTCATAAATTCATGAAAAAAATTGATTTGTGTGATTAATGATTATATTTGGGAAACATTAAGCCCTTTTCAAAGCTACTTCTAAGTATAAGATGTAAAGGCTATAGGGTAGAGGATGTGAATACAAAAAGCTATTAATAAATTTGTACATATTAGAACATACACACACTATATCATGTACATGTTCCTTTATTAATAATATAACATAGGTCCCAAAATTATTATTTTTTATATGGAGATTTTTATCCCCAAAATTATGTTTTTCATCATTTTGCACTTTGCATAATGTTGTGAATTTTTTTAATAATTCCAAAGCTATCTCCATCCTCAAAATATTTCAAATTTATATAATCATGAGAGATGTATTTCATTCTAAATCTATGAAAATATTAAATTTAAAAACTCTAAATAAATTTAAAGCATTGATAGAAAAATAAAATAAATAAATGTAAATATTTCATGCAAAACAAGGTACATATACCATCTTCAATCAACCAAATGTCATAGATAATGATGATGATGATGAATAATTTCCAAAAATTAAAAATTATATTGCAAGTCCATATTCAAATTATAGTTTTTATTTATTTTTTGATGATGATAATATACATGATAATGTATTCCGCAATAATGAATAAAACTACATGGAAACACAAAATGGTGAAAGTAGAAATGAATAAAATTCCATGAAAACACTAAATAATGAAAGTAACAATGAATTAAACATTAATATAACATAAAATGAAGAAAATACTAATTAAGATAACAATATGGAAACACCAAATCAACATGTTGTATCATTACTAACAACTCTTAATATGTTTCATAAAAGAGTTTAAATACACCATATACGAGTCCATGACAGAGATGGAAAGGTGAGAAGAATAAAATGAATAAGGTGAAAATGATTATATAATATATTTCCCCATCTAATCAAGGATTTGATGTAATTTAATTTCATGTAAAAATTCTTGTAGGTCACATCACTGTTATTAAAATTTGTGAATAACTGGGAGCATATCATAAAAATAAATAAAATTAGTGTGCAAGTGTAGAAACAAAAGGAAAATTTTGAGACCCTCCTCCTCTTAGAAGAATAAAATAAAAGTGTTAGTTACTGAAGTCACTTAAGTATATTATATGGAAATTATGCTACTCAAATAGACACAAAAACATGATTCAGTGATGTGAGAACTTCATGGCAATCCTGAGATATCCAAAGAATGTACTTAATTGAGGTTGATGAAAATATTTTGAAACCAATGGCTAAAAATGTTTGACTACCATTCAATAAAAAAAGATGAAATAATTTAGGATAATTACATTTAATATTTAAATGATATTTTTTGATGTCAATTGTTTATTTCACTAATGACATTTCTTAAGATGAGACTACAATGAACACTATAGGATTAAGAACATATAATGTTTATGGTAAAATATAGGTAATTTTTGAAAATATACGTAATGAATACCATAATATAGGTGTGAAAAAAAACACCAAATATAGTAACACTAAAATATATTTAATTAAAACATCTATAATAAGTTGTTTTTTAAAAAACTAAATGGGGTAAAAATTTATTCAAAAACAGGAGAAAGAAAAAACATTACAGAGCTTTATCCTTCTCAACCAGAAGACTCAGCTTCTTGGAGAAGCTTAATGGTAGCAATCTATGATCTAGAATTTTCCATTGGGGCCCTTGCTTAGAGGTCCATTTTGCCAGGCAATCAACAACTCCGTTCCATTCTCAGGGAATGTTTTTGAAACATACAGACTCCAACACATTAGTTAGCTGAAGAACTTGTTGCACTACCATCGCCAGCTGCCAGTCAACACTATCAAAATTACAGTTAATTAACAGATTGATCACAACCTGGGAGTCTGACTTGTAGATGATGTTTTGCCAACCGTGTTGGCAGCAAAGTTGTATCGCCTGTAAGATAGCTAGTGCTTCCATATAATTGTTAGAGTACCAGCCCTTGTAGATGGAGAAAATAAACTGAAGATTTCCAGCGTTATCACACCCAACGCCACCGATGCCTGCTTCCCTTGGGTTTCCTCTCAAGGAGCCATCAATATTTATCTTCAATGTTCCAAGCATGGGGGGGTCCAACGTCCCAATCTGCAGACCGGTTTATGCATCTGCCTATCGCTACTCCTAGGACACATGGAAGGAGCAATGGCTAGGACAACCAAAAGTGCCCCTGTGATGCTGGAGTATATAACATGGTCTTCCCTCCCCAAATCCTCCATTTTGAAGCCTTTCACTGCAAGAGTATCCTACAGAGAATTGTGAATTCTCTCCTAGAGGACATTTATGTTCAGTTGCTCTCCATGGAATATCCATCTATTTATTTCAATCCAAATGTGCCACAGAATGAATGCTGGACTAGTTAGCCAAGCAGACAGGAGAATTGGTGCTTTAGAAGGAGGGAGGCTCAACTGGCTCTAGAATTTAGCTAATGATGAGGCATGCCAAGAGGGTCTGTCCCACACATTCCACCACCTATACTAGATACACTTAGCAAAAGGATAGTGGAAAAAGAGATGCACCCCTATTTCCTCCTCCCTACAGCAGAGCACACACCTGGATGGTCCATGAAAACCATGCCTGCATAGGTTGTCCCAGGTGAGGCATCTGTTATAAACAAGAGTCCACAATAAAAAATTACATTTAGGCTAGGTAAAGGAATTCCATATTTTCTTCCCCCATAGGAAGTTAGCTTCCCCAAACATTTACTTAGATAGAGCATGATAGCCTGCAGAGACCGAATAGCGCCTAGAAGAATCGATGCCCCAGGTAAGCACATCTTATCCTTGAAGGGAGCTACAATTTCTAGAAGATAAAATTTGATAAAGCTCCACTCGGCTCTCCCTGGAGCCCCTCGATGGCCAATTCGATGAGTTTTTCCATCTAAATCCAGTAGCCATGTCCATATTATACTCCTTATAATGAGCAACATTAGTCCAACCAGCAGCTTGAAAGACATCATACAAAGGCTGTAAGTTTAGGTGGGAGGCCAAAAGTTGGGGGGACCCATCCCATGAGTCTTCCCAGAAAAGAGCCTCTGCTCTGTTGTTGCAAATCTAGAAAAGACTCCATTTAACCAGCTGAGTGCCTAACTTAAGGGTATGTTAAATCATAGAACCACCTCGCTCAAGAGGAAAACAAGCAATATCAGAGGGTTCCACCCCCAAAAATACTTAAATGCCAGAATGAGGGCCTAAAGTTGTGACTGATTAGAGCACCATCTCTAGTACAATTTGGTAGCAAGGGCATGGCTAGCCAGGATGGCTGACCGCAGCCCAAGACCCCCATCCTTCTTTGGCCAGCAAACAGTGTCCCATTTAACCAGACTCCATTTTGTGCTGTGCAAATTACCACTCCAAAGGAATTGGTGAGATAAAGCATCAAATTCCTTGAGAAAGTAAACTGGAGTAGCCTACACTAGGCAGTGGTAAATAGGTAAAGCCTAGATCACCAATTACCAAAGAGTGACTCCCCCTGCAGTAGAGAGCCATCTATGCGTCTAGTGGCTGACTTTGTCCCTGAGTCTATCCAACACCTTTTGCTAGAAAAGATGTGGCTACCTGCCAATCACAATGGGAATCCCCAAATAAGTAACTGAGAGGGCTTGAATTTGGAATCTCAGGATGGCCGCAATCCTCCATTAAATAGGTCCTGAAGTGTTAAAGAAAAAAATAGAGGATTTGTGGTCATTAATTTTCTACCTAGTCGCATCCAAGTACATGTAAAGAGTACTCCAGAAAGCATTCACCTCCTAAATATGTGCTCTCCCAGCCAGAATAGTGTCATCAACAAACTAGAGCTGCGATGTGATAAGGCCATTCCCCCACTGCCACCCCTACACCATGTTCTGGGAGACCTGGAATCTGATAAGCCACCCCAATCCCTTTGCCAGAATGATGAATAAGTAAGGGGACAATGGGTCTCCTTGGAGAAGGCCTCTCGAAGCACTAAAAATCTCAGTGGGTTGACCATTGATAAGGACCGAGAAGGAGGGCATAGTAACACAGCTTAGCACCCATTGAATCCATGCCAGGTTAAAACCAAAAGCCAACAAGACTTTTTGCAAGAATCTCTAACTGGCCCTGTCGTAGGCCTTTGCTAAGTCCAGCTTGATGAACATGGCGTGCTCCTGAGAGGTGGTCATAGAATGAATAGCTTCTAAGGCAATGACCACCTCAACCAGAATCTGCTTGCCAACAACAAATCCACCTTGTTCCTTCAAAATAATTAAAGGAAGGCATCTTTTGATCCTCTCCGCTATGAGCTTAGTGATAATTTTATATATCACATTGTAGAGCGCAATAGGCCTAAATTGGTCCAACTGATTCACCTGCTCTTTCTTTGGAATTAGGACTAGGAAGGTGGCATTCAAGGCTCTAAGCATTTCTTTGTTAGGAAAGGATCCCTGAACCACTACAAAGAGATCCTGTTTGATGATATCCCAAAAATCCTAAAAAAATTCAACTGGGAAGCCATCGGGCCCAAAAGCTTTACCTCTTTTCATGCTAAACACAACTCCCTCCACTTTAGCCCTTTCAATAGTCCTCATAAGATACTCATTCAGCCCTGAGGTCACCACAGACGGGATGCAGGACAACACTAAATTTTTTGCCATCTCAGATGGGGGCAGCCCATCTGAGAAAAGGTTAGAAAAATATCGAACTGCTGCCCTAGATATATCCTGGGAAGTATTCAAATGTGTCCCATCTGGGCACACCAAGTGGGACATATAGTTTCTATTATGCCTCGCCTGAACTGACATGTGGAAAAAGGTGGTGTTCCTATCTCCTTCTTGGAGCCAATCAATGCGAGCCTTTTGCTTCTAGAAGATCTCCTCCTGAAGTTCCCATTCAGCTAACTCTTTCGCCACTTGAGACTCAGCCAAATGAAGATCCTCAGAGAGGCCACGATCTCTAATCTGCCTAGTAATCCCATCCAAATGGTCTTGAGCCTTTTTCCTCATAGTATGGAGATTCCTAAAGCTATTTCCATTCCAATACTTTAGCCTCCCCTTAACATACTAAAGTTTTTTGGTGAAGGAGAACATACCAGTGCCAAAGCTAGGTCCCCCTGTCTCCACCACTGTGCCATAAGATCATGAAGAGAGGGCTCTCGGAGCCACATGATATGAAACTTAAAGGGGGCCTTCCTTGGTTTAGGGATGTGGCTAGTAGATAGCTTAATCGGCCAATGATCCGAACCTCTCCAATCAAGAATTTTTGAAGCTAGGGAGTTGGAACTGGATTGCCAGAAGCAAGACACAAGGAATCTGTCAAGGCACTCAGAGATACCAGCATCGCCACTCCTCTTGTTGCTCCAGGTCAAAATACCATTGAGAGGTTTGACATCTGAGAGGCGTAGGAATTCAATATTTTGCCAGGGGGTCTCTGAAGAAGGCCCCAACCGAGCCAATCCTCCCCTCTTTTCCTCCAAGCTGAGGATAGTATTAAAATCCCCAGTCAAGATCCAAGACAAATATGGGTGGCAACTTCTCACATATCGAATATGGTTCCATAACTTCAGCTGTCTAGGGAGGTCCATAGGGGCGTAGACATTAGTAACAAGAATGAATTCCCCTGATTCTTTGGAGGCAGTAATCATCATAAGAGCCAAGTTGTTGGATATCCAAATTAAGGGAGTTATTCACTCAAGGTTCCAACACATGGCCAGCCCACCAGAGCAACCGAATGGCCCCACACGTTGGCTATGCCTAAAATACCAAAATTTTTCCATACAAAAAAACCAAGAGTCCACTAAAAATTTAGTCTCCTAGATACATAGGATGTTGGGAGAATGTTCACTTACCAATTTATGAATAGCTCTTTGATGGGGGGAGCTATTCAACCCCCTTACGTTCCATGAAAGGATGATCATTGGGTAGAATGTGAGAAGTGCTCATCCAGGGGTTTAACATACCCTGCCTATACTAGAAGATCCCCTGTGAGTTTGAGTCTTTCTTGGTCCTTTTTGCACCCAGCCCTTGAAGGAGTGGAAACATAAGCCTTCTTGAAGGGTCTTTGCATAAGGGCAAGTCCAGAGGAAGAACCTTTATCTTTCCTAGATGCCTCCACCTCCTTCGCCATATCAACCTAGCTAACCTCCTTGTCGCCTGGTACTATCGTGTTTGTGAGGGGAACATCCTACAAATCATGGGTTAGCTCCTAGGTCAGCGGAGGATCCAATCCTATTGAGTCATCACCTAGGGGAAGTTGTTCTATTATCTCTACCTCCTCCCCCTATAGCAATTCAGGGATGCCATCCTCTATATTCATATTGTCTAGAACATCAAACCAGTTAAAACCAACCTCAATTTGCATATCAATATTTGGTCTCTTCTGTCCACAATTTTTTGAATGGTGCCTGACTGTAGTGAAACCATCCTTGTCAGGACCCCTGGGGCCTGCTATGCCCTACTCCAAACTTGTGGGGTAAAGGGGGTTTTTACCTTTACTAGCACTATTTGGATGGCCTTGGGTCTTCCCCATATGGATCGGCTGGTTGGTTCTTCTGTCACCATTGACCACCCATGTTCCAGGTGATTCTCCTTGAACAACATTATCTCTGATAGCCTAAGGACACTGTCAGTGTAGATGGCCATACACATGGCAAATGTGGCACCAAAAAGGGATAGCTTCATAATCTAATTGCTGAATCCATGAAGAATTCCCCATACAAATTTCTAAAGAGTCTGGCAGAGGGTTATTCAGATTAATATCAATGCATATCCGAGCATAAGAGATTACCTTTCTGTCTAATGTTTGATGCGCTATTGCCATCGATGTCCCAAGCATATTCGCTATCTGGTGGAGGATATCCTCATGCCAGAATTCTAAGGGCAATCTCAGCAAATGAACCCAGACAGGGATGCAGGCTAGAAGATCATTAGCTGAGTTAAACCCTGCATGCCAAGGTTTTAGGAATAGACCAATTTGATCGTAGAAGTAAGGGCCTCCTTCAAAAATCCTATTTTGGTCTGATATAGAGGAAAAATTCACCATGAAATAACTGTTTTCAGCCAACATGATGTCAAAGTCCCCCTCAATCTGCCAAGTCCACTAAATCTAGGCTTCCAAGGCTACTAGCGAGATACAGATGGCCAAAAATTTGCATATTACGGCATGAGTAGCCAAGTATTCAACTTCATCCTTCACTGAGTCTAGGGAGATCACTAGAACCGGTCTCTCTTGACTATGAGGTAAGAAACCATTGATCCTCCTGAGCTTGGAGCCCTCACTCACATAAACCTTCTCAGCCTCCTGTGCACTCCCCCCAGGCAAAGGCTGCTCTGCACTGGGGGTGCCAATCTAGCTGCCCAGCTTCACATCGTCACACGAATCCATCTCCATCCGAGCAAAATGTATTCCAACAATCAACTCATAAATCAAACATGCATTAATAATTAATGTTTTTCCATCTATAATAAGTTGTTAGACAAAGAAAAAAATCTTGATTAAACAAAAAATAGAGTAGTGAAAATATATGAAAAATAGTAATGAAAGCAACTAGGATATGTAAAAGACATGATGACTCTAATAAAAATGAAATTAGAGAATTTTTTTTTATATTCCCATGGAGACTGAAGGCTATAGTTAATGATCTCAAAGTTTTACTTAATTTTTTTGGAAATGACAACATAATGGTTTCACCAAAAATAAGAGATGAAATGAAAATAAGAGTTGGTTCTTGTAATCATGAAAAACATCATAAAATTTTCTTGGATATGACCTAAACACATGTTTACTATGTATCTACAAACATATCCTCAAATTTCTATTACTCAAATATATTTTGAGATGGAAAACTTCCTCTATGACAAAATAAATCTCACACAATTTTTTTTGTTTCAGGCAACATCTTGAATTTTCAATGCATTATGTTTTTTTCATCATATACATTTGACTTTGCACATTGACAACATTTTGTAGGAGTGTGGAATGGAAGTTCCACCAAAATCAACAATGAAAATTATTTAATTTTTTTTCTTCTGAAAGACTATATGGGAAACATTTTAATAACAAATCATGTTTGGATGGAGCTTCCAACATTTGTGGTGGATTGCCAAATTTGAAAAATTCAATCCATGAGGAGAGGACAAGTGGAATTAGACAAGAATTAATTGTTTTTAGAAAATTAAAACTTGTGACAACAATTAAAATATTCCAAGGAATCTATAAAGTGTGAGTTTATTACAAGAAAGATCCATGTTTCATAATCTAAGGTCAAATTCAAGGAGGAAATTATTTTTGTATGCAAGCCATACACACACAAAGATCAATGATTGGATGGATAATTAAAGTTATGTAAGGAAACACTCTCTCTTGGTTCTATTGTTTTTGTATTTAAATTTTATAAGAGTCACACATTCCAATCATAAAAGAAAGTTTAGTCAAAGTAATACAGCTTAGTATAATTTACCATTTTTGTGTATAAAACATTCATGCATGAACCTGATAGTACAAAGAAAGGTCAAAAATTATTAAATGGGTACCATTTCTATGTCAGTTGTGATTGATCACATTATATAGATTTTTTAATGATCTAAAACAAGTTTTTACATAAATAACCTATAGAAATAAAAAATTAATGCATTTTATAATATTTAGATCTAGTAAAATAATATATTAATTGAAATTAATTAATTTAACAATGTGCAATAAATAAAATAAATAAGATATGTGACTGAGGGTTAATAGAGAACATGTCTAATTTGTTTCTTCATTTTACATTATCACAGTTGCTCAACCCTATCTTAGTCTTGCAGTGTAGCCCTATGTTCCATGTGTTATGTGTTTTGCCTTTTCTTAGCCTAGATAATAGAACTAAATATGGGACACTAGTGTTTTGATTTCAATGGTTATATCAATATATTGTATCCAACTCAAATTCTTCCTAAATCTACACCTATACCTATGTGTTCTAGATCTACTTGGATTTATAATCACGTTGTGCACTGTCAGCCTATGGTATCAAAACTCTATTTTCTTTCCTCTTGCATACTTTTGACTAAATAAAAACTAGTTATCACATGAGTCAAACTAACCCTAGCAACCCAAATATTTCTAAGTGATGGATATATAAACATATACTCTAGAGAGGGCCCTAGAGTCATATTTAGATATCCCTCCTAGGTATGTGTGTGTAATGGTGATTATGAAACTATTTGATATTTATCCTATTAAAACCCTTGATACAATAAATGCAAGTGGAAATAGATACTTTGTAATACTTAAGACTTCAGATCTAGTAATTCAGTATGTAGAGTGATTTAATAGCTTTTGAATAAATTCTAGAAATTTTAATTGAGAGGCTTGCCTAATGACAAATCATATGCCCTAGATTTGTATATATAGTTACACTTTTGAATTTTAATTAATATCTAGTGGTTCATGAGATTCCACCATAGAATAAATATACGAGCCCTTTACAATGGTCACATAGTGAAAAGATCAAAAATATTGAGGATGAAAAGGATGGACACTAGTGCTAGCATTCAAACACTAGTGTCCCAAAGTGAATGCTAGTTTCCAAGAACTTAGAACATAAAAAAATAACACAAATTTAAGGATCCCTCCCAGAAAGTGGATAAAATTCAACACAATGAATAGAAAGTATCAAAATTCTAGACATTACATTAAAAATCCATGGATCCTAAGGGGGCCATGTAGGACCACGCCACTAAGTACTCAATCTTCTATTAAAAGGCTTGTACATATAAAAATTAGAAAACATACATAATAAAAAATTTATTATATCTAACATGGGTATCTACATCTTTCTCCACCCTGGCCCCACCCCCCCTCCTCTGCCCGCCACCACATTAATCTACTAAGTGCATGAAATGAATCTTATTGAATTAAAATAAGTTCAATCTTAAGTGTATGAACACATATTGGACTTGTGGTAGATACAAACTTATTTTTAGATCATGTGCAACAACCAAAAACATGATAAAATACAATTAGTGTATATAATCTACAAATGAGCAAAAATAAAAAATTAAGAAAGAAATAACATGGAAAGAATACACTTGTATATATGCTACATAGTGATGCCTCTAGAATATCATAATATCCATGGATGATGGATAAATAGGAAGGAGAATTGAGGACCCATCCTTTCTATGTCCAAGAAAATGAATTGAGTCCACAATTGGTCATGTGTGTTGCATCTTGGAGTTTTTTCTCAAAAAGGATAGTCGGGGCTAATTAAGCCCCCAACTTAGTATATTGGGAGTAGTTCCATCTATATCAATGGTTCTAAATATTAACCACACAAATCAAGTGTAAAAATACATAATCTAATCAATCTATAAAATCTCACCTAGGTCAATCGATGTAACCATCTCAACCCATAAAATGAATTAGTACAAAGGGCTTCAATGGCATTAAATCTCAATCACATACTCAAGTAATTTATATATTGTAGACATATAATGGTTCAATCAGTGCATCTTCATAAGGTTAGTGCATGAATATTCATATAATTTAAATAATGTATATGTAATTTTATTCATTTTCATGACATATACATGTGTACTATGTCTTAAAATAAAGTATCAGTCAAAATGTAACCTCTAATCTACAAATTATATATCATAAGAGTCACATATATGAATTTTTTTTCCAAATATAGGAAAATGAATGCTAAATGCATAAAATTTTATCCCAAGTGAATATCTGAATCATATAAACTATATCAAAATTTTCCAAATTTGTCAACTATTCATATGTGGACTCATGTTGCTATAACATGTCCCAACTTTTGAGCTGAGGGAAATGTACCATGGTGGTTACCTTATCACAAAATGATAATATGAAATTGTCATATGTGTATTAATAATATAGTATTTAATTGTGTATTAGTGTTATGCCTCAATAGACTTGTAATTTTTAAAGTTTGGATACTTTATAAGAAAATATTGTATTTTGATTATAGATTATAACTTTGTTGTTAACTGGCTAGGAATTATTCATTTTTAAAATTTCAAACAGTTTTCATTAAAATTATATGGTGTATAAGAGACCTTTATGTTGGACCCATCATGATTTATGGTTCATGATTTGGATGCACGATGCTCAAGATATCACACACACACACACAAACACACACACACACACACACACACACACACACACACACACACACACACACACACACACACACACACACACACACACACACACACACACACACACACACACACACACACACACACACACATGTATGTATGTGTGTGTGTGTATATACATTCATATATATACATATACATACATACATACATACATACATACATACATACATATATATATATATATATATATATATATATATATATATATATATATATATATATGTATGTATATATGTGCATATATATATATGTATATATGTGCATATATATATGTATATATCTGTATATATATATATATATATATATATGTATATATGTATATATATATATATATATGTATATATATATATATATATGTATATATATATATATATATGTATATATATATATATATACATATGTATATATGTATAAACATATGTATATATGTATATATGTATATACATATGTATATATGTATATATGTATATACATATGTATATATGTATATACTTATGTATATATGTATATACATAAGTATATATGTATATATATACATATATATATATATATATATATGTATATATACATATATACATATGTATATATACACATATATACACATATGTACACATATGTATACATATATATATATATATATATATATATATATATATATATATATTTCAAAATGATTTGTATTTCATTTTCATTTGTAAATATTTATATTTTTCTTCTATGTAATTTTTCCATAATGTCTCGAGGGCGATTATTATGCCCAATGTGTTTTGATGCCACATTAGGGGTAGGGGGTAGGATTTGGAAGAGATAGAAATTAATAATGTTTTTACTTTATCATGTTTAAATTTTGAATTTTATTATATTTTTTGGCTCGATTTTAGTTTTCAAAGATAGTATATGGACACTTACATTAGTGTTTGGGATGGTACCATCTAATAGTTGAGGGTAATGTCTACTTCTTCGATGCCACTATCATATGCTACCATCTAAAATTGATAGTAGCATTGGACATTAGCATATTGTCTATATGTCGATTAATTTATCGTATTTTCATGTTAATATTGGATGGAATTAAAAACTAATGTGATACTTTTTTGCTTATTTATTTTTTAAGAAAGAAATGCATATCTATGATTTCAAACATGGGAGACATTTATCTATATTAGTCAAGTTGGGTTTAGATGTTACATATTGGCTTATTATTGATCAAATAGGGATTGGTCATATTAGTTGGTTAGGGTAGATTCATTATGATATGCACTTGATGACATCATTATTGAATAGGTATAACATTAATAATTGTATCTTCTAGCTCCCAATGAATAAGACAATAGTCACATTGGAGGATGTGTATCGCATTTTTTACTTACCCATTACATAAGAGAGACCCCAAGTATCAGGGAATGGTAATATGGGAAACATGTAGACATCTCATGCATATTTTACAGATGATTGAGTAGATGTATGAAAACCCTTTGGAAAATTGTATGTGGAAGACATATCCCAATCTAATGTTTCATAATTATTGAAGTTAATTTGTTTTTGTATAGCTTCCTTTTTGTTATAGATGTTGGTGGGGTGGATATATCTTATTGTATGTATCATATTGTTCAAAACATTGAGTAGCTAAGTGTTAGGTATTATTGGGGGAACATGGCCTATTTTTATAGAGATTTATTTAGATTTTCGTTAGATACATGTGATGATAGATTAGATGTAGCCATACTTCTTTATGTGTGGGCATACAATCACATATAAATTCTACAACCCATCAGTGGACCCCTTGATGTATGGGCCCACCCACAGTTCTTTACTACACAATGGGTGAGACCATGGCAAAGGGTAAAATCTACCTTGGAGTATCTTACAATACGTAATTGGTCGATTCCAAAAAAAAATTGGTATCCTAAGATGACTTTTGCTAGTTGGCACGAGGATGGAAAATATTTATAATGGGTTCATGTTAACATGTGGTTGGGAGATATGTTTCCTGGTGTTCATGAGTGGGTTCAATTTGATTTCATGTTGCATCTCTTTATTACTAATTAGGGGATCCCATATGAGACATATCCTTGTAAGTTTATAATATGATCTAATAGTAAGCTGAATGATAGGGTTTCCCCCACTACTATGGATATAGCACCACTCCCAAGTGAGGAGACATATACTATAGTGTCATTAGCATATATGGTGAAGAATATTGGTGTTCAAAGGCTTTCACATAATGTTGGTCTGGGGCCTAATGGCTATTATTAGTTCATATCATTATTTCTATCTAGTGCATCACCTATAAAATGGGGTGGAGATAGATGAGGTAGAGGTGTAGGTGTTCCCATAGGCCCACAACCTTTATATGAGTCAACCATTAGAGAAACATGTAATCATAATTTTGTATTTGATTTACTATTTAACATATTTGGTAAATTTCATTAATAAATATATCTAATTTTTAAATTGTTTGCTTTGATTGTAGGAAACCAAGAGTGGTTGACAATAGTTGATTGTGTCATGCAAACTTTAACACTCATTATGCCTATGGATATTATATAAAATTATGTTATGGAGTGTGTTAATGATATGGTATTTCATATTCACCCATTTTTTATCTTGTGACCATGGTTGTCGCAGCATACTATATGGTGTAGAATTGAGAGGTATGAGCTACATGTATAAATGGATAGGAAGGCACTCCTGAGAGAAGTTCTATAAAGATAATGCAAACATTAATTGATAAATTTGATGAATTATTGTGTAATTATGAGTAATAAAAACTTTATCTAGGATCCATAAACGAGATATTATGAGATTAGTGTCACTCTCATGGTCCTAGGTGAGATTTTGAATTCTCTACATCAAGATTTGTTAGGCCTATGGATGTACATAGCAATGATTCATACACCCTTAGGGAGATGCCCCAAACATATTATTGGCATGTGTGTGTGTGTGTGTGTGTGTGTGTGTGTGTGTGTGTGTGTGTGTGTGTGTGTGTGTGTGTGTGTGTGTGTGTGTGTGTGTGTGTGTGTGTGTGTGTGTGTGTGTGTGTGTGTGTGTGTGTGTGTGTGTGTGTGTGTGTGTGTGTGTGTGTGAGTGTGTGTGTGTCTATATATATATGACAAAATTATTCTTATAATTTAATCATGAGAGGATGATATATTATATTGGTTTAAGTTATTCACAAGTGTGGCATATGTGAAGCATTTGTAATTTTATGTTTGTTATTTAAATGTTTTGATTTATAATTTTGATGTAATCATCATATACCATGGAATCCAACTAGAAATAATAATATATGACTATAATGATTATATTTTAATTGATTATATGCTTTGTAAGTTAATTCTGTTACCTCTCCTTGATGAATGGGAAACATATGTGTTAACACATGATTATGTTATTATATATATATATATATATATGATTCCCCAAAGTACATCTCTATAAATATATTGATCAATTAAATTTTCCTTGGTAGGACTAGTTTGGGAAAGATCAGTTAGTGTAGATCATGTACTAAGAGAAGGACTTCTTCCCATGGTTTGTTTTTTCAAAGGTTGATAGACCATTCATTCCTTAGTAGGAATGCTGTGGGATGTTATGGTCCTCTAATAATGGCTGATGGAGGAAGTGGAATAAGGAGACATTTTTATCTTGTGTTCAAATGTAATAAATATTCTATCTACCAATTGTGAGAGCTTGTGTTGTAAATCAAAATAATAACTATTAAGATGCGTGTTAATACCATGATAAGTACAAAAAGGTTTTCCTTTTATCCTTTCAAATATTTGTGGTGGATGATAGCATTTTTGAGGGAGAGTCATCAAATTATTATCAAATAATACATTCTATATTTGATATGGTTAATCCTTAGTGCAATTAAACTAAAGTGGATCTCTTAGTATAAGCAGATTCTCTAATTATGGGAGGTACTGGATATGTTTATTCCTTTCCTCTATGATTTGTTTTCAGTATTTATCTTCACCATGCATACTTGAATATGGTTTAGGAACTTATTGGGTTGATTGATTCGTTGTTTAATATTTGTGAACAAATCGATTGTATTTTAATGTGGATGTCTTTAATTCCATGTTATCATTCATTATCTCACACACATACTTGTACACATCCATATATAGGATATCAAATGAGTTGTAAGGCATGTGCAAAGCTCCTTATTTAACTGAATAAAAAATACCCCTACTAAATATGAATTGTACTTCCAAATATGAGGGTCTATATGTTGAATAATATAATGCATTCTTGAATATTATAGCATAATATCTAATAGAAACATAATTTTGATTATTTAAGTCTTTAAAATTATCTAATGTGTATTTATTCATATCATTATTGTGAAAATATGAGAAAAATATATTCTCTTTTTGAACATAAGTAAGAACTATATGGATGACTATAGAACCATTATGTAACTACATTTATTAAACTTCAATGAAAATATGTTAGTAATAAGCATCCATCCTTAGCAAACTGACCAAATGCATGTACATATTAATTCAAATGTTTTGATTGTTCATCTTGACCAAGATTAGCATAGGCATGAAAATTTTGATTGAGTAAGAATGAATCTCTCTATATGTGTGTGTGTGTGTGGACGTGCATGTGCGTGCGCGTGTGCGCGCGCACACACACACACACACACACACACATAGAGCCAAACATAATAATTACTTATAGCTTAGTTAATTAGTTTACCAAACATAATAATCCATAGATAATTAGGTAAATTAGTTTAGTGAGAAATTAGGATGTGATAATTATAATAATCTATAATGTCAACCTCTTATTATATATATATATATATATATATATATATATATATATATATATATATATATATATATATATATATATATATATATATATATATATATAATTAATAAGAGGTTGACATTAGAGATTATTATAATTATCACATCCTAATTTTTAACTAAGCTAATTTACCTAATTATCCATAGATTATTATGTTTGGTAAACTAATTAATTACTAATTAACTAAGCTATAAGTCATATTCTATTATGGGAAAATTGTATGTTGTTTTGATTACATTATTTTATTGATATCAGTTAGTGGTATTATGTATTACTAATTAACTAAGCTATAAGTCATATTCTATTATGGGAAAATTGTATGTTGTTTTGATTACATGATTTTATTGATATTAGTTAGTGGTATTATATATTGTTTATATTATGATCATGTTGATTAGTTATCGCAACAATTTTTTATGATATATATCATGATGTTATGGGTGAACTATCTTCTTGTCATGAGTTGTATGTAGGATAAATTCATACCTTAGAGCATGACAAAGGGAGATCATCATCAGAGAGGATGGCATAGATGAAGGTATTAGAGGATGAAAAACGAATAGTTAGAACCCATGCAAACACCATGATAGATAGCAGTCATTATATGCATTGTTTGAATTGTTAGCTTTAGTATGTTATTGATGTCATCTGCATTTAGATAATAAATTGTGTTAGTTGGGATTAGTTTGATTTAATATTTATGTATATTTAATAGTGTGATTTAGTTATGACTATAGTACATTGACTGAGTGTTTAATGTTGCTTTTAATCATGATGATTTATTGAATTCATGATTGAGGGTGATATTGTTTTAATGAGTTAGTAGATCTACTTGATTAGTATTTATTGTTGTTATCTATAAACTAACTTGAAATGTATTTGTAATGGTATAAAACATCAGTTGGTTATTAAATGATATTCAAGAAATATCATTATCTTAGCCTAATGCCTTGATATATAAAAATAACTATAAGACATTTAGGATAGTCTATATAGTGTAGTAATAACAACAATTACATTGCTAAATATCATTGTTTTGGCCTAGTGACATTAACTATAAAAAGATAGTAAACACATTTGGATATTATTTATAGTGGTTTTGACAAATAACTAAGTAGTATATACTATCATTGTGATTGATATTATTATAACCATTCTTCTATTTATTATTACATTAAATAGATTATTATTAAATTGCGTTAGTCACCTTTTCTATGTTAATATTAATCCTTATTAATATGATTATACCACTACCTAAACTATCTTAAGAACTAATCCTAACTAATGTTCTCATGCATAGACTTGGATGCTATGTTAAGTGGAATTGTGATGTGATAGTTATCATACACAATAATTTTAATAGAGGATATTGTAAAATATTTTCCATGGGCATGTCAAGTTAATAACCACGACAATTTTGGACTAGAATAATGATAAAAGCATTGGAAGTTTCAAGTGATTTAGTGATTTTTGGTATGATTTAACTGGAAATTAATGATATCATTTGATTACTAAACCTTCATGCAAGTTGATGGATGATTGAACTTTGTCGATATTACTACCATGCATAATTTTGGTCTCATTCTCAGATGAGGAAAATGAGAGAAATTAGTGGTAGTCTAGTAGTGATAGGGTGAGATAAAAAAGGAAAAGAGGAGGATGATTTTGGGACACACACATAGAAAATTTGAGAATAAGGGATAATAGGAGGAAGAGAAATGAGTACGAATCAATTTGAGGAAATAAGAAAAAAATTGCAAAAGATTTTATCAAGTTGGTAATCCTTTAAAATTCTTTGTTGTTAAAACATAAGTATTTCACTATGATTACATAAAATGGGGTTTTATTAGTTTACATCTAATAAAAATATTTAAGGATAAA
This sequence comes from Torreya grandis, assembly GCA_037957365.1. Lineage (NCBI taxonomy): Eukaryota > Viridiplantae > Streptophyta > Pinopsida > Cupressales > Taxaceae > Torreya > Torreya grandis. The sequence goes on from JARHVA010002563.1 coordinate 2,469,868, forward strand.
ATTTTGGGCCCTATGGATGGTTCGACCATCCATAAAACCCAATATATATCTTATAAACTCTAGAACCCTAAAACCCTAGGTCTAGATGAAATCTAGTAATGGGAATTTAAGTTATTTATGGAGCCATATGGAA
>JARHVA010002563.1:2472500-2475000 GCA_037957365.1 Torreya grandis
TATTTATGTACTTAACATCTTTTCTTCTTACTGATAGGAAGTAATCCATGTGAATATATGGTTATATATGTAATTAAACAAATTTTACATTGTTGGTACTAAATAAGTGGGAGAAAAACTTCCCTAGCTCACTTAGTATCACGAATGCCAAATGAAGGTGATTTGATCAAGTGGTGTGTATGAATTTGATTGATCCTAGAGATCATTAACTATTTGAAAACATTAGTCAAATCAATGTTTCACTAAACATTGTCATTTCATATGTATGGTTCACATGTTTGTATGATATCATGTTATAACATATTTTATTTATGGTACATAGCATGCATTAGATATCTTACAACACATGGATAATGGCTTGTCTCTCTAGATTCTTACACTGTTACTATCTACTCATCCATGAAGGGAGGTCCATTACCTAATTGGGGGATTATGCAGGGGGTCGATGGTCCATGGTCAGTGTGGAAAAGTGATTGGATGATTCTCTCATTTCTCACAATAGTACTTATTTAGAGACTAGACTTGAGATTATCATAGATACTAGAGTTCATGAGATTCATGATCCATGGAGCCTTGTATCTTATATTATATTTATTATTGAAATAATATTCATATAAGAAATGTAATTATTTACTCATTTTACATTGATAGTAGTGGATGTATTATTGTACCATTCATGTATGGAAATATGTAATTAATTTCTATATAAAAATATGTTTTGTTTTATATGATGCTAGTGATCAATAACTATAGATGTTATACATTTATTTTTTATTAAGATGCTTAGTGTATTATAGTAGGGTAACTAAATAGATTCTCATGGTGAAATATAATTCAAGAATATGTGGAAATTAATTTTAAAAATAAATTATTACATTATTATATTAAATCTCAATGGGGATGTTACATTGTAGTTTCAAAGTTATGGTTTGAACTCTAAGACTTAATGAGTATACTAACATTTTTGTAACCTTATATTGATAAAAAATGATAGTGGTGTGAGATAGATAATTTGGAAAAGGTGTGAGATAGAGCATTTGGATAGGTTAATTTAAATGTCAATGACAATAACCCTCCATTTGATCCTAACCAGTTTACAGATGAGGAAACAGTAGAGTTGGATTAGATTTTTGTAGCCATGAATGAAACTAGGGATAAAATTGTAGCCCTAGAATAGGGAATTCATGGACATGAAGAGGAATACAATTATTATGTGCTTGAAGAGTATCTTACTAGATAGGAAATACCTCAAGATGAAAGACATGAAGAAGTACCTTAGGATGTGAGAGCATGTGTAGCTATAGAATTGGCTAAAGCTATAAAAAGGTGAATCCACCTATATTTGATGGAATTGTTATGGGTGATAGACCTGAAGTGTGGTTGATTGATATGGAGAATTATTTTAAGATTCAAAACTACTATGAGGTCACCAAACTAGTTTGGGGAGCTTACTAGTTGGTTGGTGAGCAACTACATGGTGGGACAATAAAATGTTGGGAATGAATCTTAATTATAATACCACCACATGGGATAATTTTGTAACATTTTTTAGATCACACTAGATTCCATAATTATACTTTGACCAAAAGTTTACAAATTTTCAAAATATTAAGCAAGGAGACTTGTTAGTGAATGAATACTTGTAACAATTCACCAAGCTTCAAAAATATTTACCTCAATATCAGGTAGATGAGAGGTTCAAAATTAGGAAGTTCATTATGGGATTAAAACCATAGATTAGTGGAGAGGTGGATGTTCATGGTCCATCTACCATTGACCAAGTCTTTGAAAAGGTAGTCAAGTAGGAATATAAGTTATAATCTCTTTCTCAGGTTAAAGATAAGTTTAAGAAAAAGATTGGAAGTTTTAAACCAACTTTAAAAAAGAAGAATTGGAATTAGAGGAGTGGATACTCTAAGAGTTAGTTTAAGAGTCAAAATACAAGATTCAATAGTGGTTCAAGTAACAATAAACTCAGTAATGGTTTCAAAGGGAGTTTCAAGGGAAACCAATAGTCTGAAAAGAAAGGAACACCTAAAGGTTACTTTATTTTTGGAGGTGACAATTTTTATTGAGAAAATACCTAGGATAAGTTAGGGATTAAAGGTTTTGATCCTCAGTAGAAACATTCCAGCAACATATTCATGCAACCATTAAAAATTGGTAAGTTAAATTTCAAGCTTTACCTAAAGAACTATTAGGTATTTTTTTTGAACATATAGAAGTAACAAAGCTCATGGAAGATCTTAGACCAATTTATATATAGAAGGGAATCAAGAAAGATGCAACGAACTTTGTGTCATGTTGTCTTGAATGTCAGCATGTGGAAGCTAAACATGTACATCTAGTTGGATTATTGTATCCATATGACATACTAGAATTGAAGTGGTAGGTGATCAATATGGATTATTTCTAGGTTTTATCATTTTCATGAAACATAAATGACATGATCATAATTATAGTTGACAAACTAACCAAGGTAGCTCATTTTATACTAGGA
>JARHVA010002563.1:2480000-2484622 GCA_037957365.1 Torreya grandis
TTTTTTATGTAGAAATAGATTAACATGAAAATTGGATTATGTTTAATTCTAATTCTTGAATTAAATTAAGAATGATCGTTGTATGTTGTAAGTGTTGCACATGGTAAAGAACTTAAATAGATGTTGTTATCTTGATAGTTATATATTTGAGTTGCTTTGAAGATAATAGCAAGTAAACTAAGTATAATTATAAGTAGGTGGTATGTCTGATATGGATTGTACTTGTTTACATGTATTATTTTTATAGTAAATAATACTTTTGAGATTCACTACATACTTTTGGTGGAATAAATGTTTGTATTTTGAGTATTTATGTACTTAGCATGATTTATGATTGTTTATAGGAAGTAATCCATATGAATCTATGTTTATATATGTAATTAACTAAATCTTGCATTGCTGGTACTAAATAAGTGGGAGACTAACTTCTCTAGCTTGATTATCATCACTAATGCCAAATTAAGGTAATTTGATCAAGTGGTGTTTATGAATTTGACTGATCCTAGATATCATTAACTATTTGAAAACTTTGGACAAATTAGTGTTTATTTAAACATTGTCATTTCATATATATGATTTGCATGTTTATACAATATCATGTTATAACATATTTTATTTATGGTACACATCATATATTAGATATCTTACATCACACAAGTACTAGCTTATCTCTCTAGAATCATGTACCATCACTATATACCCATCCATGAAGGGAGGGTCATTCACTAATTGAGGGACTGTACAAGGGATCGATGGTCCATGGTTGGTGTGGAAAATCACTCAAATGATGCTTTACCTCCTCACAACAATACTTATTTGGATACTACACTTGAGATTATCATAGATACTAGAGTTTGTGAGACTCATGCTTCGTGGAGCCTTAGTATCTTATCTTGTATTTATTATTGAGATAATATTATTATTGTAAATGTAATTATTTACTCATTGTACATTGATAATAGTGGTTGTATTATTTTACCAAGCATGGCTGGAAATATGTAATTACTTTCTATATGCATTTATGTTTTGTTTCATATGATGCTAGTGATTAGTATCTATATATGTTACATGTTTTTCTATGGTTAACATGCTTAGTGTTTTAAACGAAGGTCACTAAATAGATTCTCATGGTGAAATATAATGTGATAATACATGGGAATTAATTTATAAAAAAAATGTTATTTTATTATAGTAAATCCTAGTGGGGATGTTACAATAATTAATGATCTTGTGACATGAAATTTCTTGAAAATTTAGGATTACAACCTGCTTTTGGATATCTCACACATGTTTCATTATAGGGACAATAAAACTATAAATAATGTAGGAAGTTTTGGAATATGCACATAAAGGTTGCAATGTGACACATATTTGAAAAATAGGGATAACTGACTCATTACAACTATTATTTTATTCTAAGTTTGCATCATTACATGTTCTATAAATATTTTATAAAGGAGCATTCATAGTACATGATTTATGTAAAAAAGACATTATAACATTCTTAAAATCACAAATATTGGTATAATTATAATGTAAATATTCATTATATATGAGTTAAAATGAAAAATGCATACTATGTTCACCAAGAACTTGGCTACTTGAATCTTCATTACATGAAAAAACTAAAATTTCACATTTTTATTCACTTTGCATCAAATAATCATAAGGAAAAAGCATTGTATGAAATTCTTCTTATTTATTGCTATGGAAATTATAATTATTGTTATTTCAATAAAATTTACTGCAATCATTTTAATCACTTTCACATGCATCATGTATATTAATTTGACTAGTGATATCATTTTCATATTTCAATTCAATATGGATACTTATAGAATATTGAACCACATTTGTATGATTTTGAGAAAGAGAAACATATTAAATTTATACATTTCTTAAAAATGACAATAATCTTCAATTTTTGTAAAATTATCAATATATGGTAAAGAATCAGGACACTCAACACATGCATCATTTGGTAAAAGGGACTCAAATTATTTTACAGACACATCATGTTTAGGCACTATGCATGATAAATGACTATGATGAGAATTTTGAATAATATTATTCTCTTTATTTGTATGGATCTCCATTTCATAATATTGTATGTGATGCAATACACTATCAAATTTAAATAAAAACTAGGTGCTTTCTTTAACAATGCATCGATAGATTGTAAAGCAATCAATGTGAGAGAAATAGGAGAGAAAGACTCCTCAAACTAAATTTATAACTTAGTGGAATAAATATCATAATCATAATCAAAATTAGTGTTAAGGGTTTCTATATATTTTTATTTACATTAAATTCATTTCTTCCCATCGTTAACATAAATACAAGAAAAGAATAATTGCTATAACATTTGTTGTTAGCTATCATATCCTCATAGGCAATTTATTGATCATCAAGAAGATTGAATATGAAATAAAATGGATGAGTATCTGTAGTTTATTCATTATGGGGAATAATTTTGAATAATATAAATCCAAACACACCCAAAGCTATAAGCACAAAGGATAAGGAAAGAAAGAGAAAAAACATACCTTATGTTATACCCATAAAAAATTATATCTAGAAAAATAAATGCAACAACCATAAACTCAAGAAATTTAAAACCCTAGGGAAAGATAGCTTTGGCTTAATTAGACTTAGATGTTGGGTTCACTAAAATGTTTGACCTAAAATGGGATTTTACATAAATTCCCTAAAGAAATAAAATTTTGAAAGTATTGCTATAATATTCAGATCTAAGAAATATAATATAGCTTTTTCAATAAATTCATTCAAGCATGTACAATAAATATAATCAATAAACTATGTGACTTAGGGTTAAGATATAGTATCTTGTTTGGTGATATATTTTAGATCATCACAATTACTTAGCTCTATCTTAGACTTGGAATATAGCCTTATCTTCCATTCATTCTACATTTTGCCCCTTTTTTTGGCCTTTACACTAGCTTCAGATTTGGGACACATGCACTGATGATAGTTTGATAATTTCAATAGTTTTGTACCTATACTATAGCCATCTCAAATTGATTTTTGATATGTCTATACTCATTTTTTCTATTACTACCTAGATTTGTGATTATAGTATGCATTACCAATAAATGACAACAGGACCATATTTAATTATCTCTTACATACCTATGAGTCAATGAAAATGGTTTAACAAGTGAGTTAACTTAATCCTAAAAAACCAATTGTTTATAATTATTACCTACATATCCATATTCTCCAAAGAGTGCATTAGACTCACATGTAGTTATACCTCCTAGGAATGTGTATGTAATGTTAATTTTGAAACTATATGTTCTTTCTCTTGTTCCAACCCTTGGTACAAATAGTGCAAGTACAAATAAATTTACTTTGTAATACTTTAGACCTCATATCTATAAATTACGTATGTCATGTCATTTTATATATTGTGAATAAAAAATGTATATGTTAATTGAGAGGCATTGATGATGAAAAACATTATGTGTTATCTTTGTATATATAGGGACCCTTTTGAATTTTAATTAAGACCTAATGGCATGCAAAAGTTGACCATAGAAAAAACATATGAACCCTTTACAAGAGTCATAAAGTGAAAATAATGAAAAACAAATAGGATGACAAGGTTGGAAACTAGCGTCATCACTTAGAAACTAGCATCAATTATATTGTCCCAAAGTTAGTGTTAATTCTAAAGAATGCAAAATGCATAACTTACAACATAAACTCAAGGATCCTCACCATAAGATACCTAAAATGTAACACAATGAAAAAATATTATAAAAATACTAGACATTAAAATAAAATGCCCTAGATCCTAAGGGCCTATAAAAAACCACACCATAAAATACTCAATCTTTTTGTCCAAAGACCTATACATATAAAATCAATCAAAAAGACATCATAATACAAGTATTGCACCAAATATGGGTACACACAAAAGTTTGTGCAAGGCTATTATGAAATTTTATATTGGAATTTGACTGAGAGGAACATTAATTTTAATCAACATATATTTCATCAAGAAATTACACTTCACAATTTAATAAAATAATAATTGTTTATTGGTTGAGTAAGAAACATGTTACATCTGATGTATACCAAATTTGTAGTTTCATTGAGTCGTCATGAAAAATGGGAGCATGATAGTGCTAGATCATGTGTGAAAAGAACTATTTAAAGAGGTGAGCTGAATTTCAAAGATGAAATTGATTTTAATGATGCAAAAACCATTGTTAAATGGTGTAATAAACAAAATTTCCTGTAGTGCTCTAGAAAACTCTAGTGTCCATATATATTTATTGTTGATGGAGAAAGAATGGTTTCCAAGGTGTGAGGATTTCATTACTATAACAATATCAATAGGGATTCACTCATTCCATAGCTCAAATTCAACTTTTTGTATGCTTCATATGAGGAACATCGAATATTTTTGTTTTACATGCATGGAATGTTTTTGGAACACATGTGAGTCACAAGAGTGGGTGAATGAGTGGAGTTGTAGACCTCTAATTCTAATCAACACATATTATGTTCCACGAACACTAAATCTTATAGATATGGCATCATCACATGACTTTGACCATATATCTGATATAGTGTGACTAGGTACAAGATTA
>JARHVA010002564.1:600000-845000 GCA_037957365.1 Torreya grandis
CCCTATACCTCTTTTGTACCCCAAAAATACAAATTGGTACCTACTAATCAGAACATTTATTCAAAACATTCAAACAACCTAGTTTATTCAAGCAATTAACCATTCAATCTATTACTATGTCATTTACCTAACACATCATGAACATTTATATATCTATACTATACCTAGATATAAGCTTCAATCCTAATCAATCAAAGATATCTTTCACTCCCAATAATTCAATCTCACCCATTAAATAATAGACTTTCAATCTATTTAATACATACCAACCACATTCCTATACATTCTACCACTATTCATCACTTTTGGCTCAACATCCTCTATCATAAATTTTGTCTCTCTCCCCAAGGGGGGAATCATTCCTACTATTCCTATTCCTACACTTATCTAGCACACCTATCCACTCGCATGGATAGATACACCATGGTTCTTACACCTCTAGCAATCAAATTATCAAATTCAACTTAGATCAGTCAAAACACATAATGGTTTAAGTTACATGGGTTACTCAACATGGTTTTCACACCTCTAGTATTCAAATTATTAGCATCACTCAACTTAGATTAGTTAAGATTATATAGTGCTTTAGATTATATGGGTCACTTAGCATCACTCAGCTCAGATTGGTCAAGATTATATAGTGTTTCAGATTATATGGGTCACTTAACATCACTCAATTTAGTTTAGTCAAGATTATATAGTGATTCAAATCACATTGGGTCACTCAGTATTAATCAAGAAATTTAGAGGGATAGACCTTCAATTTAAATATATATATAGACTATCTAGATACCAAATTTGGGGGCATGTACATTACTACACATCTCACATATACAACTTCATATAGCATGAAATATTTATAGACTAGATATCAGATTATAGGCATAATACAAAACATTTTGTTTTGATCTCTAGTTTACACATGGGACATGACATGATAGATCATATCACATGTGGTTATAAAGATTTATAGACTATCTAGATGCATCACTCACATACCAGATTTGGGGGCATGGCATAGATATCTGTGTCCTTCATCTTCTAAGATTATATAGATTGGGATGGTAAGACATGTCATTTTTTTCTTACATATTTACTAGAGTTTTTAGTTTACACCTAGGCATTACTTAGGTTATCACTAGGTTGGACCATACAGTCATCTACAATGATTGGTTTATTATATTACTCAGACTTAGAACCAAGAGTTTATGCAAGATAGAGGGTAAACATTGGTTTTGAACCTTTGAGCACTTCTCAAATCTAGTTCAAAATATTTAGATTTAGTATAGGGGGCATCTATTATAGGTATTAATTATTTCTCTAGGCATTATTCAGATTCAATATAGGGGGCATATATCATAGAGTTTCCTTCTTTCTTGAGGCATCATTTAGATTCAATACAGGGGCATCTATTATATGGATTCCTTATTTCTCCAAGCATTATTTAGATTCAGTATAGGGGGCATCTATTATAGGGATTCCTTCTTTATCCAAGCATTATTTACATTTAGTATAAGGAGCATCTATTATGGGGATTATTTAATTCTCCAAACACTATTTTAGTTCTTCATCCACTTCCCTAGCCAGGAAGTTAGACCCTTTTCTAGCACACTTATCTTCATGTCAGGTTCACCAAATGTTTTATTATTTTTAGAATAATGGGGTCTTATTCCTAATTAAACAAATGGGTCTGAGAAAAATAAATTAATAAATAACATGTAGGAATTAAGATATTAATTTTTGTAAAAATATTTGTATTTTTGCCTTTTCTAAATATAGTAATAAATAAGAGAAATCTAACTTAGCTTATTATGAATGATTTAGACTGAGACAGGGTTTGATACTAGAGGAGCAAAATTGGGAAATTGTTAAAAACTAGATCCTAAGGTTCATTTCTAGATTGGATAGGAGTGTTAAAAGTAGGACACCCTACTATCTGATGTTGTAGTCCTTTTTTTATGTTATTATCTAGGTGGTCTAAGATTTCTAGGTTCTGTTTGATAGGATTGTGGTAACTTATTAGTGAAATATTGAAACTTAGAAGCTTGCAGAGCTCATTGTGTGTCTGTTTTAAATCTTCAAAGCCTTGGGATATCTTTGTTCTTAAACTTGAATGGAAATTTGGAAAATATAGAGAATGGGTTAGTGTGTAAAATATATGATGGATGCACTTCACACCCTGTGTATGGAATGCTACCTACATACCAATACTTTGAGGAGGGATCAAACTAATATAGTTCTCCTATTGAAATGCTTGGTGAAATTGTGTATGATAAATATAACTAAATGCAAAACTAGATGTAATTTGGATTGTTAGGGACTGATCCAAAGGATTGAATAAGCTTGAAATAATCTTGGAAGGCTATATGCAGAGAATAGGGAAGAGTGCTTCAGTGTACTTTCTTGTATTCTTGCTCTTCTCTTGTAAATGAGTGTTAACCCTTATATATGGACATTGAATGGCCTTTTATAAGGGAAATAATGATCATGGGTTAAATGAACTCACATGAGGTTGATAGGGAAAAATATAATGATTTGGGGGAATATGATCATTAGGGTCAATTTTTAACTTGGACAACACCACCAAAATAAGGACACCTTGGGTTTCAGAACTCCTATCTAAGTTGGTCACTATTGTCCCAAGGGAATGAGGCCTAGGGGGATAAATACAGGATTGAAATAGCTATTTGGGCCTAAAAGAGTTAAGTCTAGAAGGCTGGGGATGTGTAGGAATTAGTGAAAGAATAGCCTAAAAGGGTTGTGTGAGTAAGAAAGAGGACCTATGGATTGGGTGTCATTATCCATGCTTAAGTCATCCAATTTTGTATTTTATATGACTTTATTTTATTCCCACTTATTATATTGATGCAAAAAAGTGAAATACTAGGATAAAAGAAAGTAAAAATCATACCTAAACTTACCTATAAGGGAGAAACTCATGAAGCTGTGTGATGCTAGATATGCATAGAGAGAACATGCTATGAAGTGTGAATCTATAATGAAAACATAAAAGTAGATCAATTATTACTAGATATGTTCTATCTAAATTAAGAATTCATAAAATCTAAGTAAGAGGAAGAGAAAGGAATGAATACACTTCACTAGGTACGTGAACCAATACAAAACATGTTGTGATGTTAGATTGTACTAAATGATGCTGGGTATATATTGAATCTAGAGTAATATCATGAATGGAGTTAAGTGCTCAATTTACTAAAAGGTGGCTCAAGAATGCAAAGGTTGGACCTTTGGCTCCATCATTTCCAACTAAGTGAAGTTATCAAATTATGCATGTACTAATCAATGTTTGGACTATATGTCCAATCCCTCTAAATAGGTGGTTCAAGAATACAATAGTTGGCCCTTTGGCTCCATTGTTTCCCCATGAATTGAAGATATGAAGTGACACTAGTATATAATAGATTTCATATGAGATGGATCATGGATCCCATGGATGTTTTGGAAATCTGACAATGTGGCATGGATAGATTGAATGTATACTAGAAACTAGGCCATTCTTGGCCATTTTAAAAGATGGAGGTTAGGCTTGTATGAAATCCACTCTAAAACTAATGTACTAGGCTTATATGAAAGCCAAATCAAGAACTCAAGTACTAAAAAAGTAAAACTTATATGAAATTTCAACTTGAAAGTGATTCTAACCACTTACAAATGGATTAAGGCATGCAACTACTAAGAATGCTTGGATGATAACTGAACTCAAAAATAAAAGAAGACCAATGTGTCATGCACATTTCCCCTAATCACTAATGTCTAGAACATAGATTCTAATATTTAAGTTATTTTAACTACCTAATTTGAAACTAAAAGTGAGAACCATGATGCCATGCATGATAACCCCCTATATCTAGATTCTCTAAGAAAATTGTACTGAACTATTGATTCTAACTAATCTAGATGTGAAAAAATTGTATTTAAACTACACTTTTTGCCTACTTTTATAAAACTTGAGTGTTTTTATACTTGGATAGAAGTGCCAAAATGAGGACATCCCTATGTTTGGTGTTACTATCTATTTTTTGTACTATTTTATTTTGATAAAATTGGTTGTTGATATGGATCTATCACTATTTTCTACTCTAATCTGATAGGTTTGACCTCTAAATTCTAAACTGGTTGATCTAAATGTTGTTATTTGAACTATTATAAGTTTAGATCTTTGTGATAAAATCCTTATTTGTTTCTCCCTCTTTTAAAGATAGGAATGATGAACTTACAATGACTACCCTCAAAAGAAAGAGTCTTACAAGTGTGTTATGTTGCATAGATATATGATATAGAAATGATATTTGACAAGATATCTCTAGATATAGTAATGTTTGTATTGAGATATTGTTAGATCAATAGGGGTATGCCTAAATAGATATAAACATGTATAAGCCTATGCAAAGTACTGAACTAGAACTTGAAATTTTTAGATGTTAGTTGTTAGTTGGAGGGGTGGAGCATGATGTCCATCATGACATCCAAGAAAACAATATAAATGCATGATGTGGGTCATGGCATTACATACATTGAGAAGAAAAATAAGCAATCAAGCAATCAATCAAGAATAAAGAAGCATATAAGGATGGCCAAGGGGCCATGTAAACAAGGGACATGGGCATATGTCACTTAAACTATAAAGCAAGCATATAAGGCATGTTCAAATTCCACATACACATACAAGTGAAATAAGAAAAGTTAGCATAGGGGCCACAAGCACATATTAGCAAATATCCTAAGGCACGCACATGAATATAAGCAAAGGATATTGGCAAATCTCCTAAGGCACAAATAGGAGACAAATAAGAACTATAAATGCAATCACACAATCTACACTAAGCAAGAGGAGAAAACATGTAATAACTGGAAAGGTAGAATCACATCTAACTAATCAAAGCAAATGTGAAGTATTTAAAACATGTGTAGTATAATACTAGGTATATGCTTAGAAATACACAAGTGTTAAATACTAATAAATTTTTGATATAGTAATCTTTTCAATCTAGAAAGGAATGTACATCAACATGATAACTCATAGTGTGTAGTGTAGGAATGACATAACCTAGATGGTGTATTCATGTAGAATATACCCCCAATGGGTATGTATATCGATGTGTGTCTTGAATGTAGAAGTAGGAAAGCCCCCTCAATGGGTAGAGTGAAGCAATCAAGTAACTGGGTATCACTACACACACTCAAAATATATTGAGTAAAGCATAATAATGTATATAAATTGACATACAATAGCATGAAATAGTTAATGTAAGTCCTTAGCATGATAGTAATAATGTAAAGCATGGATGATGCATACAATCAAAATATTTTTGGTGTTTTTGATATATTTTAATGTTTTTGTATTTTTGAAATAAGATATGTACAATCAAGTAGAAGTGATTATATATAAGTAATGTTGAAAATAAACTATGTACAAGCATGTAGGTAAATCAATATATACATGATAAAATAAAAGACTAGGCTAGTGGGGGGAAGGGATCACCTACTAGGGATGGAAATGGAGTAAAGGTCATGTCCATCATCAAATACCTTGATATCATCATAAGTATCATCATATGTTTTAGATTCTATGTTTATGGTGGCATCGTGCCAAATGCAAACTAAAGGGTGTTCTGGTGGTGGAGATATTGACTCTATTCTAGGATTTTTAGTCTTGCTAGTAGATGACATTAGTAGAAGTGGAGGAAATAGTGATAGTGATATACTTTGAATAATACCTAGATCTTGTAGTTTATCTAATTTCTATTTTAAATTTTTACATGAGTTTGTATCATGGCTTGTAATATTATGAAAAATACAAAATAGGTGACCATCCTGAGGTGACAATCTACTGATAGATCTATGTCATACTATAGGTAATGTGATCAATCCATGATCAAGTAATATCTATAACATAAATTATGGTTTATTATGTGTGCTACGTACCTAAATCTGAGTAACTATCTCTATATCAATATAGGTAACCATGTGAACTATATGTGCCAAGTGGTCTGACTATGGAGTATATCCTATAAGTATAGTGTAAAATATTATAAGTGTTTTAGGATAGGGTATGAGAGATCTAGATTCATCTCAATACTCTCCTAAGCCAACTAGTATAAATATTTGATGAGTGTGGGTGTCATATTATCATCTAAAGAAGCTTGTGAATCTATATCAACATCATGTACATATGGTAACTTAGAATCTACCATAAGGGGTAACTATGATATAGGAGTCTCATCATATATAGTGATAAAAGATGGTAATACTAAAAAGGTATATGTAACTGGTGGAGTAACTATGGAATCAACTAGAACTATTGGTATTTTTGTCGGTGATGGTGGATGTGTAACAGGTATCAGAAATATGACCAATGAAGTAGCTAGAATGGTTAAAGATATAATAACTAGTAGAATATTTAATATTTATAGTGTGATTATAAGTGGAGGAGTGCAAGAAGTGATAGTCTCTCCAACCTCATATCTATGTATCTGATCAATAGAAATGTTAAGAGGTGGTGGCTATACTATGAGATATGGTATCCCATCTGGCAAAATGGTCGAAGATGACTTTGTAAGTTGATAATATATAAATGGATAGTTATCTATTAGACATGTGTATAGATATCCCTCATGGAGAAACTTAATACATCAATGGAGAGTGGAGGGGATAGCCCCCATGGTGTGTATCTAGGGTCATCTGAGTATAATATTATACTGGAGAGGACCTGGCATGACTTGAAACTATTTAGAGAGGGTTTTTGGTCCCACCATGATATCTAAAGTAATAGTGTCCAATGTATGTCATGGTATATAATTAAACCCTTGAATTTTCTTATATGTTTTTTGCATTGATGCCAACTCTACACCCATGGCCTATAAGAATGTGATATTACATAAATTTAGTCTAGAACCACTATCAAGAAGAACTCTCTTTACTACATTGGTTTTAACTTGTACTTATATGAAAAGTTGAAAATTTTGACCAATAATGGTTGAAGAAGGCATGTCCTCATGATCAAAATAAATTACATCTTCTATGGTTTTTAAATTGTTGACCACTTATGTAAAATAATAAGGTTCTGAATCAATAGGCATAGAATTCTGAGTGAGTTCTTGATAAAGAATATCTTTTAATATATTAGCTTTTTAAAGTAGTTCTAACATGTAAATTTTAGCTAGAGTATTTCTAAACTGATCAACATTGTCATATGCCTTGTGTAAATATACCTATGTTGGTGGGTTAGGCCTAGGATGGGTTAAAATAGAGGGGTGATGGGGCTCCTAGGTGGGTGAAGGAGGCTTAGTGGTACATCAATTAATAGCTCTAACCACATTATATAATATACATATAAGATTAGTAGTAGTTATAGGAGCATATCAAAGATAATCAATGGGTTGAGGTGGTAAGGGATAAAGTGTTGGGAGGAGGGTGTACACCGGAAGCACACAATTTGATTACTAATACCAAGCAACTTAATATGCGGAAATTAACCAGATTCACCAAGTAACTAGAATTCAGAATAACACAGCATATGAGAGACAATACCAAATTGTATTAACACTTTATACAGAAAAGAATACAATAAAGAAGATGCCACTTCTTCTCCACCACCTTACAGAGGTTTCCCACGCCTCAAGTGAACAGTAATTCTTCTCCCCAAAGCTCTCCCTCTCACAGGTCCCAACACCCAACTCAAATACAGAGTTGGTGTTCACCTCCCCGTGCTCCACGCACAACACAAGTGCTCCACGCACTCCACAAGTACTCAAGGTACTTCAAGTAGATCTCCCATGAATATGCAACAACCTGCAATTCAACAGACCATACTTATGGAAGGAACTCCCTTGCCTTCCTCTTGCTCTATCCGAGTACACACCTGTACTCCAAGTAGATCCTGCCTGATACTGCTCCCTGTAGTGTTGCTGTCTGTATGACCTTGCACACCTACAAATCAAGCAATGGTTCCAATCACCTGTGAACCTCGACCTTGCACACACATACACCTGCAGATCAATGATCTTACTTATTGAAGAACCCAGCTGGCTCTCCAATCCAGCACCAACACACCTGGTACTGTGGCACTAGGAGGAACGCACCATAGCTCTACCTCACACACAGAAGGAGCTTATAATTATGCTCTCTTACTCCCTAGCACACCTTTACAATACAACCATGAGTCTATTATATAGATCTCATCCAAACAATGATTAGACATCTAATTACAATAATTAGATCCACAGCTATGAGTCTAAAATTAGCACTCATCATGCAAACTCTTGGTTCGTTAGCTAACTGCCCGTAAATAGCTCGCATTCGAACCACACAGGCGACCGACGCCGGTCCCTGTCCGCCTGGAGGTGACCGACGTCGGCCGATATATGACCGACGTCGGTTGCTTCTGTGTGCTATCCCGCCGACGTCGGCTGATCAGACCGACCCCAACTTCTTCTGCAACTCAGCAACCTTCAGCAACCTCCTCTCCTGTTTGCATCAGTGAAGCTTTTAGCTCCACAATCCTAACAATCTCCCACTTGGAGATAAACAGCTGCACTGTACCTGTACCTGTACTCCGTCTAATTTGTTTCCTGGTTTGTATCCCTCTTCAAGCTCCTACCTGAAGACAACCCACCACACATCCCGTGGTGTACCACCTGTCATCCGAGTAACCTGCCACATCCGAACCTACAAATACATGTAGTGAAGTCCTGACCCTGCATAGCAACACCTGCTGCCGGTCCCTCTCAGAAAACCTGAGAATCCACTTCCCCAAATTGGCTCCTAACTCTCTGACAGTTCCCACTGCATGGGAATACTCAGGTCTATACCAGACCTCATGTGATTTCAGACACTGTACCTGTCTAGCCCTTAGTGTGCTCCCGGTTCTGCATCCCGAACCTCGCCAACACCTGATTCACATCAGCTCCCACTCGAGACAAAATCACCCTGTGATCTCCATGCCTCCCATGTCAAAGAATTCTGCTGCTCCAAACTCCTCATGACATGCCACTGAACTAATCTTACCCTTAGCTCAGCAAAACCCTGTATGTACACACCTGCTATAGCAAAACATACCATCCACATACAGCAACAGAATGATGTCGCGACTCATCATCCCCCTGGTAAGCCAAAACCACAGTAGTTACCCTGACATTGACTGAAGCCATGCTCCGTCCTCCACCTGTCAAACCTGGTACCACTGTCCTGCAGCTCCACAAGACCATATAACCTGGTCTTCCGTCTCACGTATCCGTTCTCTCCATTCTTCTACTAAGGTATCCATTCGTCTCTGTGCTTTTATACCTGCTGGCATCTCTACCAAAACACACCTGTCTGGTTCTCCTCCAAGGAATCACATCCTCATCCATGCCAAGCTCACACCTGTATCCTGGATCCTTCCTGCTCTACAATCAGCAACATGTATAAA
The DNA here is from genome assembly GCA_037957365.1 of Torreya grandis. NCBI lineage: Eukaryota > Viridiplantae > Streptophyta > Pinopsida > Cupressales > Taxaceae > Torreya > Torreya grandis. The sequence goes on from JARHVA010002564.1 coordinate 609,431, forward strand.
GAAGAGGAACAACGAATTTGAGGGCCTACTTACGCCTTCAGTCCTCCGTATGGGTGTTTGAGACTCCTTGACAGCTTGCTGTCCACCCAAAATTCGTTACAGTGACCGACCTCGGTCACTCCACAGTCTGCATCCGACCGATGTCAGTTTCATGCATCTGTACCTGACTACCAACCTGCCTGCGCTGGTGTCCCTGCTGCCGACGTCGGTCCTTCTGACCGACATCGGTCTTACATACTGCCGACATCGGTCTTATGACCGACATCGGTCTTACTCTCCCCGACATCGCCGGCTTCGGTCTTCACATGACCGACATCGGCATCTGTCTGTTCGACGCCGGTTCCTCCTGACCAACATCGGTGTCTGTGTTCGCCTGTGAGTGATGACTTTTTACCTGCGAGCTTATTTGAATCAAAACACATGTCCAAACTGCCCTGCTCAGAAGTATCCAGCCACATCCACTGGGTTCTGTCCGCCATCTCCTCCATAAACACCAAGGCTTTCCAGTTCTTAAGCCTGTCAAATATATCTGTCTTCCGCTTAAGAACATGCATCTCCTTCCTGCTCATGTGACCAAGCCTACGAAGCCATGTCTCCGCAACAAAAGAAGAATCAGTAATATAAACAAGTAGATAAAGGATACCTGTTTTCTTACCACCAGCTAATTCAAGTGTATCCGCTGTGAGAGTTCTTGTGCATCTCTCATCACCCAATCTTTCTGAAGATATTAGCCATATCTCCAAACCTGGGACCTGCATGACCTTCATCAACACCTGTGTGTTGGCCGCCTACAATTTCAACTTCACTTCCCCTTTGCCAATCTTTTGGCAAGGCTCACCAGCTCCTCTACCTGGAACTGCATGGAAAGAGGCAACCGAATCTTTTATCCAAGATTCAACTTTATCCAAGAAACCTGCAAACACATCCTGTGCAACAACACCTGCTACATCTGTATCTTCAGTTTCTTCATGCTGATCTGTTACCAACCAACAATAATCTTTTACCTGCTCTTTCTTTCCATAGGACCGTGAGTGACCATCTGTGCTTTTCAACTCCTCCATTCTTAGCTTACTTTGATCTGCAGTTGCTCTACTCCCACTCGATCAGAAACCCCTGAGAGTGACCTGTAACCAAACACAAAACCTGCTTCCTCCAACCTCAGCTCAGATACCACCTGTTGGTATCAAGCTCAAGAACCTACAACCAAGGCTCTGATACCACTTGTTGGTAGAGGAGGGTGTACACCAGAAGCACACAATTTGATTACTAATACCAAGCAACTTAATATGCAGAAATTAACCAGATTCACCAAGTAACTAGAATTCAGAATAACACAGCATATGAGAGACAATACCAAATTGTATTAACACTTTATACAGAAAAGAATACAATAAAGAAGATGCCACTTCTTCTCCACCACCTTACAGAGGTTTCCCACGCCTCAAGTGAACAGTAATTCTTCTCCCCAAAGCTCTCCCTCTCACAGGTCCCAACACCCAACTCAAATATAGAGTTGGTGTTCACCTCCCCGTGCTCCATGCACAACACAAGTGCTCCACGCACTCCACAAGTACTCAAGGTACTTCAAGTAGATCTCCCATGAATATGCAACAACCTACAATTCAACAGACCATACTTATGGAAGGAACTCCCTTGCCTTCCTCTTGCTCTATCCGAGTACACACCTGTACTCCAAGTAGATCCTGCCTGATACTGCTCCCTGTAGTGTTGCTGTCTGTATGACCTTGCACACCTGCAAATCAAGCAATGGTTCCAATCACCTGTGAACCTCGACCTTGCACACACATACACCTGCAGATCAACGATCTTACTTATTGAAGAACCCAGCTGGCTCTCCAATCCAGCACCAACACACCTGGTACTGTGGCACTAGGAGGAACGCACCATAGCTCTACCTCACACACAGAAGGAGCTTATAATTATGCTCTCTTACTCCCTAGCACACCTTTACAATACAACCATGAGTCTATTATATAGATCTCATCCAAACAATGATTAGACATCTAATTACAATAATTAGATCCGCAGCTATGAGTCTAAAATTAGCACTCATCATGCAAACTCTTGGTTCGTTAGCTAACTGCCCGTAAATAGCTCGCAGTCGAACCACACAGGCGACCGACGCCGGTCCCTGTCCGCCTGGAGGTGACCGACGTCGGCCGATATATGACCGACGTCGGTTGCTTCTCTGTGCTATCCCGCCGACGTCGGCTGATCAGACCGACCCCAACTTCTTCTGCAACTCAGCAACCTTCAGCAACCTCCTCTCCTGTTTGCATCAGTGAAGATTTTAGCTCCACAATCCTAACATAAAGGGTGTTAGATGGCTCTTTGATGATGGTTAGTGACCAAGGGAAGAAAAAAATGGGCCTGGCAACATGACTCTACATGGGGTAGAGGCTTCAAGGGAGGTGATGCAAAAGATGTATTAACATGTTTAAGGATAACCTGCTTAACATCATCCCATATAATGAAAAATAAGCTTGAAATACAAAGAATGAAACTTTATACTAACATATGATAGACTTCATCATTCATGTACATGATAGGGCCCATTAAGGTTTCCTTATTATTTACAAGAAATGTGAGAACAATTTGTAAATAAATGAGCATCATGTTTACAATTTTAATTATGGATGTAAGGTAATATCACAAGAGTCAAAATAGGAGATAGTATATGCAACTAAATATTTGTCAAAAATATTTATGAAAAATTCTATAAATTTTTGAATTTAAAATTGATTTTCTAAGTTTGATAGGTAACTAAAATATTAAAAAAATGGCTGGCAAAGTACTAGAAAATCTTTGGGAACTAGTTAATGCAACTACATATTTTAAATGAATTTTTAAAATTAATGTAATAATTTTAAAATTTTAGAGACAATTGGTAGAATTTTACATGAAAATTTTAGGAAAAATAAAAAAATATTTCTAAAATTACCAATATATTTTTCCTAGCATTTGGAATGTGGTTGTATGCAAAAGGGACATAGTATGTGTAAACTAGGGTTTTAACAAATATGTGATATTTGTGCAATTAATTTTTAGATTTTTTATTTTTAAATACAAGAAACATTAGGAAATTATGGTAAAAAATCAAAAATAATTATTCCTAGAGTTTCTAGGGTTTTTGTGCAAAATTTAAAGTAAATCAGGTTCATCAAATTTTTTATTGTTTTCAAAATAATGGGGTCTTATTCATAATTAAATAAAAAAGTCTAAGAAAAGTAAATCAGTAAATAATATGCAATAATTAAGCTATTGATTTATGTAAATAGATTTGTATTTTTTATTTTTCTAAATATAGTAATAAATAAGAGAAATCTAATTTAACTTATTCTAAATGATCCAGACTAAAGTAGGGTCTAATATTTTAGGACCAAGACTAGAAAAATATCAAAAATTGGATCATGAGGATTTTTTTAGATTGGATAGGAGCACTAAAAGTGGGACACCCTACTATTCAACACTATAGTCCTTTTATGTTACTATTGTCCAAGTGGTCTGAGCTTTCTAGGTTCTGTTTGGTAGGTCTATGTTACCCTATTAGTTAAATATCAAATCTTAGAAGCATATAGAGCTCATTATGCATTTTTTTTAAATATTCCAATCCCTAGCATCTCTTTTTGCTTAAACTTAAATGGAAACTTGTAAAAGATAGAGAAGGGGTTAGTGTGTAAAGGATATGATAGATGCACTTCACACCCCATGTATGGGCACATTTCCTACATACCAATACTCTGAAGAGGGATCAATCTAATGTAGTTCTCCCATTAAAGCTATTGGTGTAATTGTGTATGATAAATGAAACTAGATGTGAAACTAGATGTACTTCAAATGGCTAGGAATTGGTGCAAAGGTTTGAATAAGCTTGAAATGATCTTGGAAGGTTGTATGTAGAGAATATTAAAGAGTGCTTGAGGGTACTTTCTTGTAGTCTTGCTTATTTCTTGTAAATGAGTGCCAAACCTTATAAAAGGACTTTGAATGGAATTTTATAAGGGAATTAATGATCATAGGTTAAATTAATTTGCATTAGGCTGACAAGGAAAAGGATAAGGATTTGAAAGAATATAATCATTATGGGTAATTTTGAACTTAGACAATAATGCCAAAATGAAGACACCCTAGGTTTCAACACTCCTGTCCAAGTTGGGCACTATTGTCTTAAGGGAGTATGGCCTAGGTGGATGGATCTGGGCCTTAAAGAGCTACATGGGCCTAACAGGGTTAAGACCAGAAGGGTGGGAATGACTAGTAATTAGTGAAAGAATATCCTAAAAGGGTTGTGTAAGCAAGTAGGAAGACCTATGGATTGGGTTTCATTAGCCATACTTAACTCATCCATTTTCACATTTTATATGACTTCACTCACATATGCATAAATGTAAACAAAATAATAGAATTCATAGATTATATTCTTCATATAGCCAGGGTTGGGATTCCATGAAGTCTCATTATGTTTGTAAATAGTCCCCATGATTGCATCCAAAAGTTATGAGATCATGTAGAAGTTTCTAACTTGGGGCCTCTTGTCTTTGTATATAATTTTTTCTTATATATGGGCACTAATAACCTTCCCCAATGCATAGTATTTATTTGAAGTGATGAGCACATCAAGTAGGGGTATCCATTCTAGATGTATGAAATGTATGCTTGGGTGGCCAAATATTTTATTTAATAATGTCATGCTAATACAAATTCCCATCCAAAACTAGGTGATGGTCATAAGGTTCTTGGTAGTTTCCTTGACTATGAAAGTCTTGCCTAGGAGAATCCATTTCCCTACTACTTGTTCCACATTTTTTAATTATAATAAAACACACTATTTAAGTCAAATGTAGTGTCTAAAATGGGAAAACATAAATACCTCATGAATTCATGCACCTAAGATGTATGCAAAGATTGTGTTGTTTGTGACATAGTGTAGATAACCACTATCTACAATTATCCCTTTGAAGAATAATTCTCACAACAAGTCAATAAGTTTCATGACTTATCAATTGGAGGATGCATAGTGGAGTTCTTAGATTTTTAATGGTAGTAAGTTAGCTACAAATTTCTTCTCTTCTATTGGGATGTCTTCCTCACATGTGAATGGATCAAATTTATTGATGACCTCCCATAGAGTTGAGTAATTGTAATGGAGACCGTCGAAGAATATTGCATCAAAAAGCATGTCTAGGTATTATGTGGAGTCCCTAGTGGAGAAGAAAATGGATGGTGGTAGATCACCCTTGTATGCCCTAGATGAATATGCCATTATTATTGGTCAATGTTGGTGTGATTCAAGATATTGAAATTGATGGTCTAAAAACTCTGTTATGTGAATTACAAGTTGTTTTAGTCATAACCACATTTTTAAAAATTACTTAAGGCTATGTGAAATTGATCTCTAGAAAATAAAATGAAGTGAAATTAGCTAGGGGATTGATGTTATAAATTTTTGAATTCATTCTAGTTCATGCACCATTAATCACCAATGTTTATGAGATTTTCACCTTCATTCAATTTTAACTTGACCAACTAGGACTATTGGGAATGCCACATAAGATGCTTACTCATTTGAGGTGCCATAGTATTAATTTTTATTTTAACACTTGTCACTATATGGTTTTATTGAGGGGCCAACCTTTGCCTTCAAGCTGAATGATATGATATGGTGACCCTAGGATTCCAAGATAAATACAATTAAGACCAAAATGTTCTTTGAGGAGATTCATTTAAGAAGATTTATCAAGGAAAGTCACTTAAGGATATGTTCTTGACCAAAACCTTCTAAATGAAATTTGTTAAAGATCATGAAAACCAAGTGTTCTTCAGGGAGATTTTTTTTTGGTAAGATGTTTTTGAGAATAAAGTTCGCAACAAAAACCCTCCAAATGAAATATGTCAAAGAGAAAGTCCTGAAGACTAAAACCTTTTTGAAGATGAAAGTTTTTGAAGTAAAGTTGTCACATAAGAAGTGTTGAAGAAAATTTGTCAACTAAAAAGCTATCAACTATAATAAAATTATAAATAAAGTTCCCAATTGAAAGTTCTTGAAGACCAAAATTTATAAGACCAAAAATTTCCCGAAGACTAAAACCTTTCAAATGAAATAACATGAATAAGCAAAACTGAATACTTATCATAGATAATAAACTTCCAAAATTTCCATTAATAGATTAGTTTCAATAAGTCCTTCCAATGGAAAATATGTGCACTAAAAGTGATTCAATATATAAAACATCAAGTTTCTCTAAATAATAACAAAACACAAATAATAAATAAGTCCTCTAAAAACAAAGGGAGTCCCCACTTTTCATAGAAAATTTAAGCTGGAGTGTGTTGAATACAACAACACGTATCCATGGTCTCCCAAAAATTAAGTTGTAATGTAACTGATTATGCATAAATGGAAGGTAGTAGGTACCACATTTAGACCTATTTTCACATCTAATTATATGGTTCCAATTATTTGACATGGAGTGTTTTCTAATATTTCTATGCTTTGATCTATTTTTAAATAGTAGACAAGTCAATCCCCAATAGTTGTAATAATGAAATGTTAAAAATATTTAATACATAATCATTATATATAAAAACACTTTTGATGATGTTGATTTGCACTTTAATGTGAATGATTAATGAAAATTTTGTTATGCCCAATACTTCATTATCCCAGATAGACCTATGGAGTTAATTACACTGAGTGAGATTGGGAGATAATTAAGGGACTTTCATCCTCTCATTTTAGGATTGTTGCTAAAATAATTCAAGGAATGAGTTTTAGGTATTGGGATCCATGAAGTATCCTAATTGAAATATATATCTAATAGATGTAGTGGTATTACCATAGGTTAAATTCCTACCTCCCATTAAACAAAGTTCCTCACAATTAGTTGATATAATTCAATATATTTTTTAATTCAATAACTTCACTTGATAATTTATAAAAGAAGGGAAATATTATAGACAACAAATAAACATCAAAAGGAGGGGAGGGTAAGGTAGAAAAGGGGTTTTTTAACAAAGCTATAAGATAATTATTGAGACTCAAATATGTTCCCAATTATAATTTCACCACTATATGCCAAGTTTCACATGATCTCAGATTTTAGCTACATAGGGGACAAAGTTGAGGGAAAAGATATATGATGAAATTTAATAACTATTTGTTAGAATAAACACATACTAAAATATACTAGTTGTGTATAGAGTCATAGTGATCTAAATTAAATGGAAAGATCAAATAAAATAATTAGAATAGAAATTAACCTATCCTAACTATCACATAAATTTCATAAAGGCATTTACTTGATATCCTAACATCAATATCATACATTACTCCACATAATATTTGAAGGCATTCATGTAAACTAAATATAGTGAGATGAAAAAAAAACTATGCATTAATCTTTCAGTGTTATTTTAAAAATTTGTTGACCTATTCTACGAGCTACACAATAACATATATAGGAAATGAGATGGGCACATCTCCAAATAACATGATATCCTACTCTAATCCATCATGTCCCAAACTAGTTATGAATTTAGTCATTACAATGCTTCCAATATAAAAATATAATGAAAAGATAAAAGGCCTAGGGTTTTGAAAACACACCCCCTATTTAGGACCACAAGGGTCTTCAAGTTGAGCTCAATGTGGGATCACTATTCAACTTATTTAGGATGTCTTGATGAGTTTCCATTTCCCAAGCCACCAAGTTTCTCTCCCAATCTAGCTTTGTAAAATTGATATATGGATCTCACAAGAGCACCTCTACCTGAGTCAACAACCTATCATAGAATTTGATAGGGGTTTATAATTATATTTTCACCTCATTATGATATGGGTAACAATTCAGGTTATAATTCAGGTGACGGTTCCACCCCAATTGATGACAGAACTTTTGGGAGCCATAACTTTTGCATCGTAGGTTTAATCGACTCATAATTTGAACCATTAGAAAGAAAAGAATGAGGATAAAATGGTGAGATGGCATGGAGCTCTACTCAATGTATTTTTACCGTATAAAACCCAATGGAAGTTACCCAAATTTCAATTTTAATAGTGTAATCTACAAATAGTAAGTTTCTAAAAATAGTAATTCCTCAAATTTTGTATTGTTTTAAATCATGGAATTTGAACCAATTGATCTCCATTGAGATTGGTGACCTTCCACATCATCCCCCTACTTTCAAAATATGTATAAATGAAGATGTAACCCAAAAATGGAAATTAGACATCTCTTCCTAGAGATAAGCATATAGTTGTATTGCGATATTGAGTAATAAAACATCTCTTCTCAGAGAATTCATTATTACTATGTTATTTTTGTGTTTTTGAACTATTTTTCAACCAAAACTTCTAAATTTTGGATTAGTGGTATCAAATCAGTTTTTCTTGAGAGTGTATGATCCTGAAGATGAGGTCAGGCTACAAGAAGCTTGAGTGGAAAACAACAAAGCTTCCAAACTATCCACCTATTCATTCCAAATGACTTCAAATGGTGGATGATATCAATACATACAATCCTTTCAAGGAAATGGAACTCTTCAATTTGGAAACCCTCGATGAGGCATACAAGTTTGTAGTGAAGATTGAATAGAAGCATAGTAGAAAGAATATGAAGAGTCAACCCTCAAAATGGAAAAGTGACAAGGAAGGTAAAACATGAGGCTAAAATTGGAAGCAAAAGGAGTTTAAAGATAAGAAACTCCAAAAGGGGAAGTCTAAAAAATGGTGTGATTACAACAAAAATATAACTCACTCTAAAGATGAATATTGAGCTATTAAGTCACTGCTTTCTGAGTCACAATACTCGACATCTACTACTCTATCTCATACACAACCTATAGTCAAAGAGGATGAAGAAGAGATTGTAGATGCTGAACCTAAAACCATCATCACTTCATCACAGACCCATGAGGAAAGGCCAAATGACAAGGAAAGATTGTTTCACTCCAAATTATGGGTAAAAGGTAAGCCTGTGCATTTCATTCTTGATAGTGGGAGTCAAAAGAATTTAATCTTTGCTAAAGTTATACAAATTTTGAATCTATCCATGAAACCTCACCCAAAACCATATAGTATTGGATGGTTGAGCCTAGGTAGAGACCTCTATGTCACCCATCAATGTCTTCTTTCATATACAATAAAACCTTTCCAAGATGAAGTGTTGTGTGATGTGGTCAATCTAGATTTTTGTGGTGTACTCCCTGGTCAGCCATTCATGTATGATCTACATGGCATCTATGAATCATGAACTCAAAGAATCACCCTCACTCTTGGAACATGGTGATATAGGTTACCATAGGTACCACCTCCCACATCCATTTCCTTGATCAGTGCTAAGAAATGTAAGAGATTGGTGGAAAAGAAAAATCAATTTTTTTTATGGTGGTCAAAACATAAAAATCCAAGAAGGTTGATATTGTAGTCCTGACTACATAATAAACACAATAATAAAAGTAGATGGGATAAATCATAGGAGAATATGATGACTTATTAAAGTCACCCACAGAAGTTCCACTGCATTTCCAGGTAAAACATTCTATCAGTTTGATCCCAAGGTCACCTTTGCCTAATAGTCCTATGTATTTTAGATCAATTTTAGAGAATGATGACATAAAAATATTAGGCCAAGCTATTCACCCTGTGGTAGCCCAATTATCTTGGCACCAAAGAAAGATGTAACATGAAGGGTTTGTATTGACTACCGAGCCCTGAGTAAAATCACTATGAAGAATCACTACCCTCTCTCCAGGATTGATGACCTATTGGACCAACTCTATGGTGTGAAGTTATTCACCAAAATTGATCTCAAATATAGCCATCACCAAATTCTCATCGACCCCACCGATGTTTGGAAGACTGCATTCAAATCTAAGGAGGGGCTCTTCAAATGGTTGGTTATGCCTTTTGGCTTAACTAACACACCTAAAACATTCATGAGGATGATGGATGACATCTTGCAGCCCTTCACTAACTCATTCATGGTTGTCTACCTAGATGGCATACTCATCTATAGTATAACATGGGTGGAACATCTGTAACATGTTCGTAAGGTGCTTCAAACTCTTCAAGATCATAATTTTTATGCAAATCTTGACAAATGCACATTCAAGATGACAATATTTAGTACCTTGGGTACATTTTGAATGAGGAAGGGTTCCATGTTGATCTAAAAAGGATTTAGGTTATTTGAGAATGGCCTACAACAAAGACCCTCATAGAACTTTACAGCTTCTTAGATCTTGTAAATTTCTATCATAGGTTTGTTCTTGGATTTTCACATGTTGCTTAGTCACTAACCCAAGTGACTAAAGGAGGAGCTAAATCTACATTTAAATGGGGTGAAATACAACAAAAGGCATTTGATAATTTGAATAATATACTTTGCTCAGCCCTATTCTTGCCTTTCTAGATTTGCATTAACCTTTTGAGTTGATGATGAATGCATCTGAATATGCCATGGGAGTTGTCATCATGTAACATGGCCATCTTGTTGCATATCATAGTGAAACTTTCACTAATACAGTCAAGAAATATCTGACATATGATAAGGATCTTTATGCCATTGTGTAAGCCTGTAAACAATGGAAACACTATATCTTGGGGAAAGAGACAATTATCCACACTGACCACAGACCATTGGAATTCATCTAGACACAGAGCAAACTATAAAAGGAGAGGAACCAAAAGTGGTCCACATATCTTTAGTAATTCAATATAATAATCAAATAAAAAAATGTGAGCTCAAATATATTTGTAGATTGTCTGAGCCGCCCACCAATTACTACACTCATAATAGTTCTTGACCTATGTGAACATGAGACTACCACTTGGGGTGCTCTATATGAATTAGATCCTACCTTTGTTGATACATATCAGGTGCTTCAAAAATGTAGACATGTTTCTAATTTTTATTTTCAAGATAATGTCCTTTGTCATATGGGGCACATCTATGTTCCAACTATAGAGTACTAGAAGATGATATGGGGAGCACATTTCAGTAGGACAACTGGACACTTTTATGTAGAAAAGACATTGGTAATTATTCAAAAATAGTTCTACTGACCCCATATGTGAAAGGATATGGAAAGGTATCTCGAATCTTGCACCCCATGTGTGATATCCAAGCCAACAAATAAGAGCAAGGATTGTACATGCCATTGCCAGAACTAACCAGGCTTTGGGAATCTATCTCAATGGATTTTTTCTTAGGTTTGCCCACTTCAAAATATGGCAAGTGCTATATTTTTGTTGTATTTGATCATTTTTAAAAAATAGCTATCATGATTGCTTGTAATAAAAATATATTTACTGAAGAAACTATTCAACTATATTTTATTCATGTATTTCCCTATTTTGGTATCCCCAAGTTCATTATCTCAAATTGAGACAGAAGGTTCCTGAACTTCTTCTAGTCCACTCTATGGAAGATGATGGATACCAAGCTAATGAAGTCCATATCCTTCCATTCATAGATTAATGGTCAAATAGAGGTGGTGAATCACTTGATTTTTCACATGATTTAGATATATCACTCCAAACATCCACACACATGAGATGATGTGATTTTTTTCATACAATATGGATATAATTGGGTCTTACACAGCTTGACCAAGCATAGTCCATTCTAAATATGCTTTAGGTTCCAACCCATGGCACTAATTGATATAGCTATTCCATTCTCCATGATGGAATACACACCTCATGGAAGATCTGAGGCAATTAAAGCAATAAATTTCATTGAATAAATGTAACACATCTAGTAACAAGTTCATGACATCTTGGAGAAGAGGAATTAGAAGTATAAGCAATGCCATGACAAACATAGGATTACACACCATTTTTTTATGGGTGACAAGGTTTGGTGGTGGATTTAGATGGAATGACTTGCAGGCCCACACAAAAAAATTTGGTTTTTATTATATTTTCCCTACACCATCACTAGAAAAGTTGGATAAAATGCTTTTGAGTTGAACCTACCAGCCTACCTTGGTCTGCACCCAATATTCAATGTGGAGCTCCTCAAATCATATCATCCACCTTTGTTGGACACTTTAGTCATAAAAGAACAACTAGACATTGATGAGCTTTATCCATAGAGTTTTTCTCCACTGGAGGAGGATCATATTGTGTAAACTTGGATAAAGACAGCAAGAGGACACTCTATTCCACTTTATTGGGTGGTCAAAAGGGGTCAACTTAGCCACCAAGGTGAGTGGCTCATAGAGAATCAAATAAAGACACAAATTCCACCCCTGATGAGGAAAATTGATGAAATGGGGACCATTTCTTCTCAAGGAGAGAAGAATGATCTGAGCAATAATTTAGGTGACAATACGGGTGATGATTCCACTCTAATTGATGATGGAACTTCTAGGAGCCATAAATTTTGCACTGTAGCTCCAATTGACTCACAATTTGAACCATTGGAAATATAAGAATGAGGAGAACATGGTGAGATGGAATGATCTTTTCTTAATGTATTTTGAACCCCAAAAACCCAATAGAAGTGCCCCAAATTTCAATTTTAGTAGTGCAGTCTAAAAATAGTAAGTTTCTAAAAATAGTAATTCCTCAAATTTTGTATTGTTTTAAATCATGGAAGTCAAACCACTTGATCTCCCTCAATATTGGTGACCTTCCACATCCTCCCCCTACTTTCAAAATGTGTATAAATGAATATGTAACCCAAAAATAGAAATTATACATCTCTTTCCAGATATAAACATATAGTTGTATTGCGATCTTGAGTAATGAAACATCTCTTCTCAAAGAATTCATTATTACTATGTTTTTTTTTTTGTGTTCTTGAAATATTTGTCAACCAAAAATTTTGAGTTTTAGATTAGTGGTATTAGAGTGGTTTATTTTGAGAGTGTATGATCCTAAGGATGAGGTCAGACTACAAGAAGCTTAGGTGGAAAATAATAGAGCTTCCAAACTATCCACCTATTCATTGTAAATGATTTTAAATGGAGGATGACATTGAGACATCTGATCCTTTCAAGGAAATGGAACTCTTCAATTTGGAAACCCTTAGTGAGGCATACAAGTTTGTAGTAAAGATTTAATAAAAGCATGGTAGAAAGAATACACAAATTCAACCCTCAAAATGGAAAAGTGATAAGGAAGGTCAAAATCAAGGCAAAAATTAGAGGTAAAAAGATTTTCAAGATAAGAAACCCAAGAAGGGGAAGGCTATAAAATGGTGTGATTACCAAAAAATTGGAACTCACTCCAAAGAAGAATGTTAAGCCATCAAGTCGCTACTTTTTGAGTCACAATACTTGACATCTACTACTCTATCTCATATACAACCTACAGTCGAAGAGGATGAAGAAGAGATTATAGGTGTTGGGCCTGACACCATCGTTTCTTCAACACAAACCCATGATGAAAGGCTAAATGACAAGGAAATATTATTCCACTCCAAATTATGGGTAAAAGATAAGCCTCTGCATTTCATTCTTGATAGTGGGAGTCAAAATAATTTAATCTCTACTAAAGTTATGAAAAGTCTGAATATATCCATGAAGCCTCACCCAAAGCCATCCAATATTGGATGGTTGAGCCCAGGTAGAGACCTCTATGTCACCCATCAGTGTCTTATTTCATATGTAATAAAACCTTTCCAAGATAAAGTCTTGTGTGATGTGGTCAATCTAGATGTTTATGATGTACTCCTTGTTCAACCATCCATGTATGATTAACATGGAATCTATGAATCACAAACTTGAAGAATCACCCTCACTCTTGGAACACAGTGTTATAGGGTACTATAGGTACCACCTTCCACATTTGTCTCCTTGATCAGTGCCAAGAAATGTAAGAGATTGGTGGAAAAGAAAAAGTAATTCATTCTCATGGTGGTCAAACCACATAAATCCAAGAAGGTTGATGTTGCAATCCTAACTAAAAAATCAACACAATAATAAAATTAGATGGGAAAAATGATAGGAGAATATGATGACTTATTCAAGTCACCCATATGAGTTCCACTACATTGCCAAGTAAAACATTCTATCAATTTGATCCTAGGGTCACCTTTGCCTAACAATCATGTGTATCACAAATCAGTTTTGGAGAATGATGAGATAAAAATATAGATTTAAGAATTGATTCAAAAGGGTCATATCAAGTCAAGCTCTTCACCCTATGGCAGCCCAATTATCCTGGCACCAAATAAATATGAAACATCGAGGCTTTGCATTGACTATTGAGCCCTAAATATAATCACTATGAATAATGGCTACCATCTCCCTAGGATTGATGACCTACTAGACCAACTCCATGGTATGAAGTTCTTCACCAAAATTTATCTCAAATATAGCTATCACCAAAATCCCATCGATCCCACTGATGTCTGGAAGACTACATTCAAATCTAAGGATGGGATATTTGAATGGTTGGTTATGCCTTGTGGCTTAACTAATACACCTACAACCTTCATGAGGATGATGGATGATATCCTTCAACCATTCACCAACTCATTCATGGTTTTCTACCTAGATGACATACTCATCTATAGTACAACATGGGAGGAACATTTACAACATATTCATAAGGTGCTTCAAAATTTTTGGGAGCACAAGTTGTATGCAAATTTTGACAAATGCACATTTAGGATGAAAATAATTTAGTACCTTAGGTATGTTGTGAATGAGGAAGGGGTCCATGCTGATCTCGAAGAGATTTAGGTTATTTAAGAATGGCCTACACGAAGGACCCTCACAGAACCTCACATCTTCTTAGGTATTGCAAATTTCTATCATAGGTTTGTTCTTGGATTTTCATATGTTGCTTGGTCACTAACCCAAGTGACTAAAGGAGGATCTAAAGATGCATTTTAGTGGGCTGAAATACAACAAAGGGAATTTGAGAATTTGAAGAATAGACTTTACTTATCCCTTGTTCTTTCCTTGCCAAATTTGCATCAACCTTTTGAGTTGATGTTAGATGCATCTTAATATGCCATGGGAGCTATCATCATGCAACATGGCCATCCTATTGCATATCATAGTGAAAATTTTATTTATACAATCAAGAAATATCTAACATGTGATAAGGATCTCTATTCCTTTATGAAAGTGTAGACACCAAAATTGTGTCTACTCCCTTGGTCATCCTCCCCTTCTCTCCCCCTTGGTCCTCTTAACCACTCCTAACCTATGTCTTATTAATTTGAAATAATTATCTTATTTTAAGTTAATAATTCTCTCTCCCTTGCCACCTCACCACCCTAGGATGCCATTCCTTAGATTCCCTTCATCCCCCCATGACCCATTTATGACTTATTCCTCATTCTCCCACGCCTATTTATACCCTCTCGATTGTTTTCCCACGGCCCTTTGACCCGGCGACATGCAAGAATGGGCAGAAGGCTAAAATTAGCCTCTGTCCCCATTCTACAGCTGCCAATGTCAATGGTTATGCCAGTGTTGGCAGCCTTCAAGACTGCATTCCACCTCCGAAACGTGGATCCACTCTTTCAACCTTCAATCACCCGACCTCTGATCATTGGCTCCTTCAATCTTCAATCTTCGACCATCCACCACTCTACCAATCAATCTGCCAATCTTCAAACTAGACCTCTCACTCTCCCTCTCATAGGGCTTCTGCACCAGCAACAACATCAGTCTTCTACACTAGCAATAGGTCCTCCACACAAGCTACATCAACAATAGGTACAGGTATCAATAGCACTCCTTCAGTAGGCCACAAGTATGCATATTGTCTGTGTTATCATTATGTTTTCAGTGATTACTTTCAAGTAATATCCCCCCCAGACCAGACTGTTAACTAGACCAGACCCAAATCCTTATTTCTCTATCTCCCTATTGCCTCTGTCTTCTATCTGACCATACACTCTGTCCATTGTCCCTGCAACTCTGCCCAAACCTCTGCACAGACCATTAACCAAAACCAAACTCTCTCATACCATCCAAATAGCATGAAAACCCATCCAAACCCCTTTTCAGACCTGTCTAAAGACCACAGACCCGACCACAGACTACTGCCCCAACCGACGCCGATCATAGAGACCACCGCCCCAATTGACGTCGACAGACCTTGACAACCGATGCTAGTAGGACCACCAACGTCAACGACTGTGACCAGGCTGACAACAACATTCAGGTAAGCATTTGCTTCCATTTCCTTTTCAGTCTTTAATAATTTCAATATTTTAACATTTTACCTTTTATCAGACATTACTTTTATCAATCAGTGGGTTGACTTCCCTCTAGGAAGTCTTTGTGCTTCCGGGATCAAGCTTTTGCTTGGCAACCCACCATCTCCTCATCTAACACCTTTCCATGTTTTAGTCTCTTTCTTTTTCAGGTGTCATCCTCCACAACCAAAGAGGAGTTCTCATGACATCTAGATTATGGTGCGCACGACTTCATCTAGGTACATACAAGCCTTAGACCATTTCTTTTTAGTTTCTTATTCTCTCTTTGAATGTGAAAGCGAAAATCGTATAGAAAAATTCTGGCACGCCCGATGGGACCTTAGGGTCTCCCTTGGGTTCCTTTTCTTTCTGTTCATATAGGTGCATTAGGTTTCTCCCTTTTCACCTCTTTCTTCTCTTCTAAATGACATCATAAGAAAGATTAAAAGGAACCTTTCTTTCTTTTCTTGCATTTCAAACTAGTCAAAAATCATATCCTTCAAGCCTTTCTCAACTTGTTTTCATTCAAACTCACATTTCAACTTGGGGCTTAAAACACATTGCATATCATTTCTGCTTGCTTGCATTTCTTAGTCCACACCTAGTAATTAACAAATCAGATCATGAATTAATCGTAGTCCACTTGATGTTACACAACCGAACCACTTGCACCAAATCAAACATCAAACTTACTTGAGACAAGGCCCGACTGGGATTTCATCACCCAGCGGATACCTTACCCCTCCCTGGAAATCTCACTTGGATTTCACCACCAAGGGGAAATCCCACTCCATTCTCTGGCAGAGGATAATCTCTAGGGAAGGTATATTTTGGCTAAGCGAGACCAGCTTATCACTGGGCTCATGAAGTGAGGGGAGCTTGCTCCTTAGCACCAGGCCACGTACCGAACCTAACCCAGACTCTTGAGCGCCTAAACAAACCTGAAACCATCCATAGACTACCTCTTCTAGGACCCATTCTTCAAGCCAATCTTCCCAAATATCACTTTAAGGCATAAGCCACAAGATTCTAAAAGTTGATTCTTAGTATTTAACGCTTAGTGTCTACCTGTCTCCATCTATTTTTCTATTCCTATCTGCTTGTTTGAGCTTGTGAGGACATTCTTCTTCCTCTTTTCCAAAAACTCTCAAATCTTTTGGGTTTCTAGAAAACCACAGTCACCAGCATCAGTTTTAGCACCGACGTCGGCAACCTTTCCTTGCCGGCATCAGTTATTTGACCGATGTCAGCCATCTGATTTCAATGACATCGGTTTTTAAACCAACGTCGGTCACTATCATAGTCCTTTTTTTCAAAACAGCAACCTAAAACCTTACCCCTTTTTTGCCAAAAACCACATTCTAAGTTTTTGAAACTGAAAAAACACAATTTCTGAAACCTGACCCTATTTTCCTTGAATGGTTTTGACACACAGTCAAACCAAGGTTTTTCTTGACCATGTGAGGCATCAACCACTTCCACCCTCCCCATCCATAACCATAATGGAGTTCCACTCGGAGACCGAAAGAACTCCTACTCGACCGACCCCAACTCAGACCCCCATTGTCCCTAAAGGGGACCAAGATTTTGAAAGATTCTTGGACCTCAATGTTAAAGCCCTCCAAAACTATCTCGCAAGAAACCAAATGTGGGACCTTTCACTTGTAGTGGCAATGATACCGACGTCATCCACTACTCAACCCATCATGACTTAGCCTATTGTCTCGACTAGTCACTCGACCATGGCTAATACGCAAAGTTAGGCCTCCCCATCTATTTTCGAACCTGCCTCCATTGAGGTGTCATTGCCCCCTCAACCACACACAATTCAACCAAGTTATACACCATACCAAAACTTGGTTGTCTTGGTCTCCCCCACTCTTGCACCTATACAAGCAGGAGTGACAACCTATCCTTTTACTAGTGCCACCACTCAACCACCTATGGTCGTATCTAGTCAACTTGTGTCCTCCAACTTCATGGCACGAGCCCCTTTAACCATGACATCTATCCCTATGATGCACTACCCTTATGTTGCACCTACACAAGTGTAACCAAGTACATCATACACCTCTTTGACCACCTTCCAGCTACCCTAAAACCTAGGGGGTGCCCCACCTGCCAATCCATCAGCAGACATAATCAAAATGCTAATGGATAAAATGTCCAGTCTCGAGACCTCTATTTATGGTTCAAGCAATGCTCTGTCATATGAGCAAATTTGCAACGAACCCATCCATCCCTTCGTCCCTATCTGACCTTATCCCAATTAGTGGGAGCTTCCTAAATTTACTCACTTTCAGAGTAAGGAGGACCTATAACATCTTCGAGTGTTTAGACACACTTGTTATCTCATAGCCCATGACGATGCGTTACTTCTACGCATGCTCCCCATGTCACTTACTGGCCCCGCCCTTGACTGGTATAGCTCTCTTGCCAGACATTCTATCTTTTCATTCACTCAACTCGCCCAATTATTTCTCGACCATTTTTATATCAACATCACCAAACAAGTCTCAATCACAGACCTCTATTCCATCAGGCAATTTGATGATGAATCAATAGTCAATTTTGTCACCCATTGGAGTGCGCTGATCAACCAGCTCTCCTTCTCCTTGCCTCAACCTAACCTCATTGAGCTCTTTTCTTGAGCATGTGCTAGGCACATCTCTTCTACCTTGCAGATTCAGACATTCTGCTCCTTTGACGAAGCTTTCACCATGGAAAGAAAGCTTGAACTCTGTGCCATCGATGAAAATAAGGTCAAATTGCATAATAACAATGCAAAATCTAATGAACCTTCTTCACCCAAACCTTCTTCTGCCCACTCCCAGTCCAAGGGGTCAGCAAACACTATCATCTTTAGACCATCATCTTCAACAATAACCAATCGACCTCAATTTTCAACATCAGACTACATCAATAAACACTTCCAATGATGATCCATACAACGTCAATACACTCCAATTGGAGAGTCATATGCCTCTATCTTGGATAAACTTGTCAAGCAGGGGGTCCTCAATCTCCCTTCAATTTGACCACTTCAATTCAACCCCTCAACACCTATCCCTGCATGGTACAGGGAGAATGACTTTTGCAACTATCACCGTGTCAAAGGCCATGACACAGACAACTGTCAAACCGTCAAAAACATCATCTAAGACATGCTAGACAAGGGGGATCTTATCCTAGATAACCCAAATGCTCTGGCCAACCAAAACCTTGACATCTTCAAACAACCCTTTCCTAACCATCCACCTACTCAAAACAATGTCCAGACCATGACCAATGACCGTCAAGACCATAATATACACACGATCGACATTGTCTTTTCTCTTGTCCTTGACCAACCTCCTTCACAGGTGGAAGACCCTTCTTCCCCTATTCCTCCTCCACAAGATGAAGAACTTTCTTCTCCTATTAGTCCTCCATCGACCTCTCTCATATTGGAGGATGCTTTGATGGCACCCACACCAGCTGCCTCACCCTCATCCTTTTTGTCATCAATGGGGGATCATACATTCCCCACGCCTAGACCACACATCGAGACCATGACCATTCTACGCTCTATCCAACTATGGAGCCACACTCTCCTATTTCTTCTCCACCAAGAGAAGAACCAGTCTCTTCACCCACTTCGATCAAGGAAGACCCAGCCACAGTTTCCTCTTGTCCTTTGCCTGAGATTTCTACATCTCACTCACCTCCGTCCACATCTAAACCCAAACCCATATCTAACCTCGCCTCACACAATAGTGGTCCTCAACCCAAATCAAAGAGAGCCATTAAACCACACTGGAGGATTCCTCCCCCACCTTCATCATTACCTTCAATTTTGGGCCTGCATCCATCCACTTTAATAGGGGTGCTTCCTACTCCCATACCTCACAGAGGCAAGTCGCCTCTGTTACTCCCTCAACCCATCAGACATATATTTCCTCCAAAACATCCAACACCTATCACCACCAAAGTGCCATCTCCATGTGTGGTTACACCACCCACGAAAATGATGGTACAACCAATGCCTCTTATGCCTCTCAAACCAAAGTCATCAACTCCCACTGCAATAAGACACACAGACCCATTAGCAGGTTCTTATGCCCTACTGTTATGGCAATTGTTGTAGTCTTCTCACATCAATCTCCTACCTCTTAAACCATATCAATCCCTCAGACCAAAACTGCCCTAGTTTGACGACACTCAAATTTGTGCATATCATTGCACACCTAGGCACGACACTGAGCATTGTTGTGCCCTCAAGGTTGTCATTTGCCAATGTTTGGAGAAATATACCTTTCTTCTCAACCATACTATCAGCAAACCTTCAACACCGCCCCACTCATCAACTCTCAGATCAAGACCATCTTAGTTTGACAACTCTAAATTTTGTCATTATCATCACACTCCAGGACATGACACTGAGCGTTGTTGTGCTCTTAAAGCTATCATTCATCAACACCGAAAAAAGGATTCCCTTCTCATCAAGGATCCTCTTGACCACCCCTTCGACAAATCATCAACACCGACCCATGCTTCTCAAACCTCATCACTTAAATCAAGATCTCCACACCCGACTATGGTCCTTTCACTTTCTTTAACCTCCTTATTCGACATCAACATAGTCAATCTAACCACCCGACCTCAACCGACCTTGACCAATCTATCAAACATTCTCCCTAGCCGCTGGGGGAATTCAACTTTCATCCAAGCCTCGACCAACCTTTCAACCCTGTCTCGACTAAATATCAATCACTCTTTTAATCCTAAACCTCAACCCGATCTCGACCAAACATTTAATCTGACCTCAACCAGACCGTCGACCCGATCTCGACCAAACATTCAACCTATCTTCAACCAAATGTTCAAACTGACCTCAATCAAACCTTGATCAAATATCAACCAACTTCTTTAGCATCGGCCCCAAACTTCAACCAAACATCAACCAACTCTTTCAACATCAATCAACATGTGACCAATTTGGAATGAAGCAAATGGGGTAAGTTTGCTCCTAATTAATTCAGACCTTGCATCATAACACAATCATGGGTCAGGACTTTGTCAGAACTTGAGTCCCTTTATGCCTTGCACCTTTGACCAGTCTACTGTTAGTCAAGTAATTATTCACTTAACGTCTAACTTGAGCTCGATCCCTTGAGCAATCCCTATCATTGTCATTCCTATTCCTTTCAACCCTCAACCCTGCAAACATCAGTCACCCCTTTTGTCAAGCATGAACGCTTCATCTTAATAAAAGGGAAACCCTCTAAACCTCTATAGTCAAGTCCATGACCAAAAGTCCAGTCAATAATTTAAATATATATATATATATATATATATATATATATATATATATATATATATATATATATATATATATATATATATATATATATATATATATATATAAATGGGATGCATATTCCAAGGTCATAAAACTATGAATGTAGACTGCTCCCTCGAAGGACGGCTGCATCATCATTACTTTATTTACTAGACTGCTCCCTTGAAGGACAGCTAGGCCAAAGTCATATCAAAAACATATAAAGCAGAATATAAACCACTCCCTCGAAGGATGGCTATTCCTAAATTTTGCTACATACACAGCATTATCTCTGAATCTTCCCACATCGATCAGCTTCACAACATGACCACAAAGTAAAATTACATCTCTATGTGGACTTCTCGCATTGATCAGTCCGCTCTTTCAAAAAAAAAAAAAAAAATGGGTCATGGACTTGGCTTGTAGTTGTCTCAGGGTCTCCTATAAAAAGGGGCAAGGTTATCCCTGCTCATAAAATGGGTTACTCTATCCTCCTCCTATTATAACACCTGCTCAAGGGAATTTGAGCTCACTTTAATGTCAAAGTGATTTGATTACCGTTCTAACACAACCATGGTCAACGACGCAATGCATGAAGGGGGCTCTTTGTTGTAACAACCCCTATCTATGCTATCATTTTGGTCCTTGTCAATGAAAGGGTGATTATGCCTTTCACTTTCTTCTTTTTCAATTTGGTCACATTCTAACTTCATCACTTGTCAAACCCAATCAACTCAACTCCAATCTCTTTTTAGACCACTCACATAGCCTATTCACACTAGTTTCTATGGACACCAATACACATGGAAACTATCAACTAGACACAATTTATGTTAAGCATAAACCAATACTTGTTGAAGCATAAATAGACCTCAATTCATTTTTATCATACATCCATCATGACTATGGAACATTGCTAGGGATGAAATACCTCTCAACCAATGTTACAGAATACACCATTTGGAAAAGACTGTAGCATCTTTTTCTCCTCATCATTTCGACACATGACCAAACCAATCATCGACCAATCTTCTCAACTAGTCTGAACTACATTGGTCTGAGGCCTTAAGACTGGGGCTATGTAGGTAGCACTCAGATGACATGACAGTCTTTTGGGTTTAGCTCGACCACCCTCATTTTTTCATCTCCTTGATGGACAAACCATTCTTTCCTTTGACCAATCCTTTGACCATGACCTCGACCTCGACCAATGTTGCAGAATACACCATCACACAATATGGAAAAGGCTACAACATCTTACCCTCATCATTTCAACACATCACCAAAACCAATCATTGACCATTTTGCCTCTTCATCTAAACTACATTGGTTTGAGGCCCTAAGACCGGGGCTATGTAGGTAGCACTCAGATGACACGACTATCTTCTGGGGTTAGCTCGACCACCCTCATTTGTTCATCTCCTTGATGGACAAACCATTCTTTCCTTTGACCAATCCTTTGACCATGACCTTGACCTCAACCAAGACCATCGACCACTTTGACCCTTCCTCCCTTTCAGGAGAACTACATTGGCCTGAGGCCCTTCACACAAGGGCTATGTAGGCAGCACTCAGTGTTCTGAGGTTAACTCGGCGACTTTATTTCGTCCATCCATCCACATCGACCAATGACCATGGAGATCATGACTATCTCCTCTAACCCTGACCACTTCCAAGATGACTTTGCCTTGGTTGTTTTTGCATGTATGCTACCACACAACTGGTTAGCAAAATTGTGTGCAAACTATTTTTGACCCTCACAAGTATTAGATCGCAAGCCGGTTGATCCCCACTACTTGTGACATTTTTGTGTTTCTAGGAGCACTTCCTGAGCTTGGGATACCTAGAACATGATGACCATTGGAGCTACAACTTATATTGAATAACCCGATCAGCTACGACCAAATGCTGGGGCCCGATTACTTCAATTTTGGCACTCCTCAACCCTTGACCTGTGACAATTTGACCTGACCATCTCATGAAGTGGTATGCATGCAATCACAACTATTGTAGCATTCACACTCACCATTCCTCATCCACTTTCTGTCAAATCAGCACATGATTCTAGGTTCCCTTCCCTCAACTCCTGCTTTGAAGGGGAATACCTCATCTCATCGGGGCAACCAACCCTCCTATTTTTGTCTTGCAGTTCATTTGAATAACCAACAAGATGAAATAGACCTTATCCCACACTTGGGGTAATCAACTCCTATTTTTGTCTTGTAGTTCATCCAGAACAACCAACAAGACAAAAAGGGGCAAATGTAGACACCGAAATTGTGTCTACTCCCTTGGTCGTCCTCCCCTTCTCTCCCCCTTGGTCCTCTTAACCACTCCTAACCTATGTCTTATTAATTTGAAATAATTATCTTATTTTAAGTTAATAATTCTCTCTCCCTTGCCACCTCACCACCTTAGGATGCCCTTCCTTGGATTCCCTTCATCCCCCCATGACCCATTTATGACTTATTCCTCATTCTCCCACACCTATTTAGACCCTCTCGACTATTTTCCCATGGCCCTTTGACCCGACGACGTGCAAGAATGGGCAGAAGGCTAAAATTAGCCTCTGTCCCCATTCTAAAGCTGTCGACATCGGTCATTATTTGGCCGATGTCGGTGGTTATGCCAGCATTGGCAACCTTCAAGACTACATTCCACCTCCAGAATGTGGATCCACTCTTTCAACCTTTAATCACCCGACCTCTGATCATCAGCTCCTTCAATCTTCAATCTTCGACCATCTGCCACTCTACCAATCAATCTACCAATATTCAAACCAGACCTTTCACTCTCCCTCTCAATGGGCTTCTGCACCAGCAATAGCATCAGTCTTTTACACTAGCAATAGGTCCTCCACATAGGCTACATCAACAATAGGTACAGGTATTAGCAGCACTCCTTTAGCATGCCACAGGTATGTATATTGTCTGTGTTCTCATTATGTTTTCAGTGATTACTTTCAAGTAATATCCCCCCAGACCAGACTGTTAACCAGACCAGACCCAAATCCTTATTTCTCTATCTCCCTATTGCCTCTATCTTCTGTCTGACCATACACTCTGTCCATTATCCCTACAACTCTGCCCAAACCTTTGCACAGACCATTAACCAAAACCAGACTCTCTCAGACCATCCAAATAGCATGAAAACCCATCCAGACCCCTTTTTAGACCTATCTATAGACCACAGACTACTGCCCCGACCGACACCGGCTACAGAGACCATCGCCCCAACCAATGTTGGCAAACTAACTGACGTCGATAGACCTTGACAATCGACGCCGGTAGGACCACCAACACCGACAACTGTGACTAGGCTGACAGCAACATTCAGGTAAGCATTTTCTTCCATTTCCTTTTCAGTCTTTAATCATTTTAGTATTTTAACATTTTGCCTTTTATCAGACATTACTTTTATCAATCAGTGGGTTGACTTCCCTCTAGGAAGTCTTTGTGCTTCTGGGATCAAGCTTTTTCTTGGCAACCCACCATCTCCTCATCTAACGCCTTTCCGTGTTTTAGTCTCTTTCTTTTTCAGGTGTCATCCTCCACAACCAAAGAGGAGTTCTCACGATGTCTGGATTACGATGCGCATGATTTCATCCAGGTACATACAAGCCTTAGACCATTTCTTTTTAGTTTCTTATTCTATCTTTGAATGTGAAAGCGGAAATCGTATAGAAATAGAAAGCCTGCAAATAATGGAAGCACTAGATCTTGGGGAAAGAGATGGTCATCCACACTGACCACAGACCATTAGAATTCATCCAGACATAGAGAAAACTATGAAATGAGAGGCACCAAAAGTGGGCCACATATATTTAGCAATTCCATCTAATAATAAAACAAAAAAAGGGGAGCTCAAATACGGTTGTAGATTATCTAAGCCACCCACCAATTACTACACTCATAATAGTTCTTGACCTATGTAGACATGAGACTACCACTTGGGGTGCTCCATATGAAATAGATCCTACCTTTGCTAATAAATATTAGGTGTTTCAAAAAGGTAAACATGTTTCTAATTTATATTTTCAAGATAATTTCCTCTATCATATGGGGCACATATATGTTCTAGCTATAGAGCAATAGAAGATGACATGGGAAGCACATTTTAGTAGGATAGTTGGACACTTTGGTGTAGAAAATACATTAGTAGTTCTTCAAAAACACTTCTACTAGACCCATATGTGAAATTATGTGGAAAGGTATCTCAAATATTACAACCCATGTGTGATAGCCAAGCCAACAAATTAGAAGCAAGGATTATACATACCATTGCCAGAACTAACTAGGGCTTGGCAATCTATCTCAATGGATTTTCTCTTAGGGTTTCCCACTTTGAAACATGGTAAGGACTATATTTTTGTTGTAGTTAATAATTTTTTAAAAATGGCTATCATGATTTCTTGTATGAAAAATATATCTACTGAATAAAATGCTCAACTATATTTTAGTCATGTATGGCTCCATTTTGGTCTCCCTAAGTCCATTGTCTCAAATCAATACAATAGATTCCTGAGCATCTTCTGGTTCACTCTATGGAAGATGATGGATACCAAGTTGATGAAGTCCATAGCCTTCCATCCATAGACTGATGGTTAGATAGAGGTGGTAAACTAATTTATTATTGACATGATTTAGATGTATCACTCTAAACATCCATGCACATGGGATGAGGGGATTATTTTCATACAACATAGATATAATCGGGCCTTACACATTTCAACCAAGCATAATCCATTCCAAGTATTCTTCAAGTTCTAACCCATTGTAGACACCGAAATCGTGTTTACCCCTTGGTCCTTTCTCCTTCTCTCGGTCCCCTTTGGTCCACTTAACCACTCCTAACCCATATTTTATTAATTTGAAATAAATATCTTATTTTAAATTAATAAAACCCTTTTCTCTCTCTCCCTTGCCACCTCACCACCCTTGGATACCCTTCTTGGATTCCCTTCATTCCCCACATGGCCAATTTTAATGCTTAGACTCCCATTCCAACTTCTCCCCATTAACTTCTCATGTCCATTTAGCCACCTTCGACCATTTCTTCCTCAGACTCGTTGACCCAGTAGTTGGGAAATGGATGGAAGGCTATTTTTAGCCTTTTTCCTACCTTACAGCCGCCAACATCGGTCAACTATCGACTGACATCGGTGATATTGCCAGCGTCGGCCGCCTTCATAATAGTTTTCTACATCCATTATCCTCTCTTCACCTCTCTCTCACATCAGACTCCTGAATCGATCAATCTATCAATCTTAGGCTCCTCTCTCTTCGACTACTAACTCTTTGGCTGCAGGGATAGATCAAGAAACACTCTCAGGGGCTCTGCATCAGTTTTCTACATCAACAACACTGACATGACCTTCATCATCAACAGCACCAACAACAGGTACACCAGTCTGCAACACTCCTTCTGCAAGCCACAGGTATGTATTTTATTTGTAATTTCATTATGTTTTTTAGTTATTTGCTTCTAAGCACTATGAACTAGATTCAACACTCTCCAGACCAGACCAGACCTGAATCCTTATTTCTTAGACCCCTGTCTCCCATCCATCTTTCCTTTTGCCTTGTCACCCTTTCAGTCCAGTCCCAAACAACATTCTCAGTCCCTCAGACCCACGACAAGTCCCTCAGACCTCCAAGTAATCCCTCAGACCTCTAAACAGACCTCCGTGACCCTCAGACAAGACCACAGTGCATTATGTGCATCCATAGACCCTATCCACAGACTTGAAACCTGACCCGACTCGTCCACAGACTACTGCCCCGACCGATGCCAGTCTCTTCCTCCACCGATGCCGGCAACATAACCGACATCGACAACCTTTACAATCGACGCCGGTAGGACCACCGACGTCGGCGACTGTGACCAGGCCAACAACTTCTTTCAAGTAAGCATTTGTCTTCCATTTCCTTTCCAGTCTGTTATCATTTCAATATTTTGACATTCTGTCTTTTATCAGACATCTTTTTTTTATTGACTAGTGGGTTGACATCCCTTAAGGAAGTTTTCATACTTCTAGGATCAAGCTTTCGCTTGGCAACCCACCATATCCTTATCTAACATTTTTTATTTTTTAGTGTCTTTCTTTTGCAGGTGTCATTCCTCCACAGCCAAAGAGGAGTTCCCACAGTTTCTAGATTATGGTGCACAAAACTATATCCAGGTAGATACAAGCCTTAACCATTTCTTTAAGTTTCTCAGTTTCTCTCTTTGAATGTGAAAGTGAAAATCTAGCGTAGAAACATTCTGGCACGACGCCCGATGGGACACTTAGGGCCTTCCTTGGGTTCCTTTTCTTTTGTTCATATAGGTGCATTAGGTTTCTCCCTTTTCACCTCTTTCTTCTCTTCTAAATGACATCATAAGCAGGAATAAAAAGAACTTTTCTTTTCTTTTCTTACACTTCTAGAATAGTCAAAAATCATATCCTTCAAACCTTTTCTCAATTTGTTTTCATTCCAACTTCACATTTCGACTTGGGGCTTAAAACACTTTGCATTCATTTCTGCTTGCTTGCATTTCTTAGTCCACACTTAGTAATTAATAATCGCATATTGAATTAATCATAGTCCACTTGATGTTACACAACCAAACCACGTGCACTAAATCAAACATCAAACTTACCTGAGACAAGGCCCGACTGGGATTTCATCCCCCAACGGATACCTTACCCCTACCTGGCAATCCCACTTGGATTTCATCACCAAGGAGAAAGCCCACTCCGTTCTCTAGCAGAGGATAATCTCTAGGCAAGGTATATTTTGGCTAAGCAAGACCAGCTCATCACTGGGCTCGTGAAGTGAGGGGAGCTTGCTCCTTAGCACTAGGCCATGTACCGAACCTAATACAGACTTCTTGAGCACCTAAACATACTTGAAACCATCCATAGACTACTTCTCCTAGGACCTATTCTTCTAGCCAACCTCCCAAACATCACTTTAAGGCATAAGCCACAAGATTCTAAAAGTTAATTTTTTTTAGGATTTAATGCTTAGTGTCTGCCTGTCTTCATTTATTTCTCTATTCTTATCTGCTTGTTTGAGTTAGTGAGGATGCTCTTTTTCCTTTTTTCTAAGAATCTTCAAATTCACTAAGTTTCTGGAAAACCACAGTCAACGACATCAGCTTTACCACCGACGTCGGCCTCCCTTCTCGCCAGCATCGGTTATCTAACCGATGTCGGCCATATGACATCACTGACATCAGTTTTTCAATCGACGTCGGTCACTATCACAGTTCTTCTTTTTCAAAATAGCAGCCTAAAACCCAACCCTTTTTCTGCCAAAAACTACATTCTGAGTTTCTAAAACTGAAAAAACACAATTTCTAAAACCTATCCCCCCTCCTTGCCTTGAATGGTTTCGATGCGTAGTCAAACCAAGGCTCTTCTTGACCACGCGAGACATCAACCGCTTCCGCCTTCATCATCCATAACTAGTCTTATAATGGAGTTCCACTCGGAGACTGAAAGAACTCCTACTCGCTCGACCTCGACCCAGACTCCTATTGTCCCAGAAGGAGACCAAGATTTTGCACAATTCTTGGACCTCAACATCAAAGCCCTCCAAATCTATCTCGCAAGAAACAAAATGTGGGACCTTTCAGGTGCAGCGGCAATGACATCAACGTCATCCGCTACCCAACCCATCATGACTCAGCCTATTGTCTCGACCAGTCACTCAGCCATGGCCAATACGCAAAGTTTGGCCTCCTCATCTATTTTCAAACCTACCTCCATCAGGGTGTCATTACCCCCTCAACTTCACACATTTCAACCAAGTTTAACACCATACTAGAACTTGGTTGTCTTGACCTCACCCACTCTTGCACCTATACATGTGAGAGTGATAACCTATCCTTTTACCAGTGCCACCACCCAACCACCTATGGCAGTATCTAGTCAACTTGTATCCTCTAACTTCATGACACAAGACCCTTTGACCATGACATCTATCCCTATGACGTACTATCCATATGTTATGCCTACACAAGTGCAACCAAGTACGTCATACACCTCTTCGACCACCTTCCAGGTACCCCACAACTTAGGGGGTGCCCCACCTACCAATCCGTCAGCTGATCTCATCAAAATACTGATGGATAAAATGTCCAGTCTCAAGACCTCTATCTCCGGTTCAAGCAATGCTCTGTCATATGAGAAAATTTGCAATGAACCCATCCATCCTTCCGTCCCTATCTGACCATACCCCAACCAGTGGGAGCTTCCTAAATTTACTCACTTTCAGAGTAAGGAAGACCCGCAACAACATCTTCAGGCATTCAGACATGCCTGCTACCTTATTGCCCATGACGATGCGTTGCTTTTACGCACGTTCCCTATGTCCCTTTCTAGCCCCGCTCTTGACTGGTATAGCTCTCTTACCAAACATTATATCTTTTCATTCATTCAACTTGCCCAACTATTTCTCGACCATTTCTCTATCAATATCACCAAACAAGTCTCAATCACAGACCTCTACTCCATCAGGCAATTTGACGACGAATCCATAGTCAATTTTTTTGCCCATTGGAGAAGCCTGATTAACCAGCTCTCCTTTTCCTTGCCTCAACTTGAGCTCATTGAGATCTTTTCTTGAGCATGTGCTAGGCACATCTCTTCTACTTTGTGGATCCATACATTCCACACTTTCGACGAAGCTTTCACCATGGCAAGAAAGCTTGAACTCTGTGCCATTGACAAAAATAAGGTCAAATTGCGTAATAACAATGCAAAATCTAATGGCCCTTTTTTGTCCAAACCTTCTTCTGCCCACTCCCAATCCAAGGGGTCGGCAAAATATGTCATCTTTAGACCATCATCTTCAACCAACTGACCTCAATTTTCAACATCAGACTACATTAATAGACACTTTCAACGTCGATCCATACAACGTCAATACACTCCAATTAGAGAGTCATATGCCTCTGTCTTGGATAAACTCATCAAGAAGGGGGTCCTCAATCTCCCTTCAATCCGACCACATCAATTTGACCCCTCAACACCTATCCTTGCATGGTACAGGGAGAATGACTTTTGCAACTATCACCGTGTCAAAGGCCATGACACGGACAACTGCCAAACCTTCAAAAACATCGTCCAGGACATGCTAGACAAGGGGGATCTCATCTTGGATAACCTAAACTCTCTGGCCAACCAAAACCTCAACATCTTCAAACAACCTTTTCTTAATCATCCGCCTACTCAAAACAATGTCCAGACCATGACCAATGACCCTCAAGACCATGATATACACACGGTCAACACCGTCTTTTCTCTTGTCCCTGACCAACCTCCTTCACAGGTAGAAGACCCTTCTTCCCCTATTCCTCCTCCACAGGGTGAAGAACTTTTTTCTCCTATTAATCCTCCATTGACCTCTCTCATATTGGAGGAGGCTTTGATGGCACCCACACCGGCTGCCCCACCCTCATCCTTTTTGTCATCAATAGGGGATCATACATTCCCCATGCCTATACCACACATCGAGACCATGACCATTCCTATGCTCTATCCGACTACAGAGCCACAGTCTCCTATTTCTTCTCCACCAAGAGAAGAACCAGTCTCTTCACCTATTTCAACTAAGGAAGACTCAGTCGTGGTTTCCTCTTGCCCTTTGCCTGAGATTGCTACATCTCACTCACCTTTGTCCACATCTGAATCCAAACCTAAATCTAACCTCACCTTACACAGTAGTGGCCCTCGCCCCAAACCAACAAAAGCCATTAAACCACACCGGAGGACTCCTCCCCCACCTTCATCATTACCTTCAATTTTGGGCCCGCATCCATCCACTTTAATAGGGGTGCTTCACACTCCCGTACTTCACAGAGGCAAGTTGCCTCCATTACTCTCTCAACCCATCAGACATATATCTCTTCCAATCCATCGACCAATGCCTCCTAAACCAAAGTCACCAACTCTCACTGAAACAAAACATCTAGACCCGTTAGCAGGTTCTTATGCCTTGCTGTTATGACAATTGTTGTAGTCCTCTTGTATCAATCTCCTGCTGCTTAGACCATATCAATCTCTTGGACCAAAACCACCCTAGTTCGATGACACTCAAATTTGTGTGTATCATCGCATGCCTAGGCACGATACTAAGCATTGTTGTGCCCTTAAGGTTGTCATTCACCAATGTCTGGGGAATGACACCCTTCTTCTCGAACACATCGTCAACAAACTTTCAACACCACCCCACTCATCAACTCCCAGATCAAGACCATCTTGGTTTGACAACTCTAAATTCTATCATTATCATCACACTCCAGGACATGACACTGAGCGTTGTTGTGCTCTTAAAGCTATCATTCATCAACAACAGAGAAAGGATTCCCTTCTCATCAAGGATCCTCTTGACCACCCCTTCGACAAATCATCAACACCAACCCATGCTTCTCAAAACTCATCACCTAAATCGGGATCTCCACGCCCGATTATGATCCCTTTACCACCTTTAACCCCCTTATTTGACATTAACACAGTCAATTCGACCACCAAGCCTCAATCGACCTTCACCAATCTATCAAACATTTTTCCTAGCCACTGGGGGAATTCAACTTTCATCCAAAACCCGACCAACCTTTCAACCCAGTCTCGACCACATATCAATCACTCTTTTAATCCTAAACCATCAACCCGACCTCGACCACACATTCAATCTGACCTCAACCAGACCGTCGACCTGACCTCAACCAAACATTCAGTCTATCTTCGACCAAATGTTCAAACTGACCTCAATCGAACCTTGATCAAATATCAACCAACTTCTTCAGCATTGACCCCAAACTTCGACCAAACATTGACCAACTCATTCAACATCAATCAACATGTGACCAATTTGGAATGAAGCAAATGGGGCAAGTTTTCTCCCAATTGACTCGGACCTTACATCGTAACACCATCATGGGTCAGGACTTTGTCAGAACCTGAATCTCTTTACGTCTTACATCTTTGACCAGTCCATTGTTAGTCAAGTAATTATTCATTTGACGTTTAACTTGAGATCGATCCCTTGAGCAGTCCTTGTCACTGTCATTCCTATCTCCTTCAACCCTCAATCCTAACCCTTTTAGCAAGCATAAATGCTTTGTCTTAATAAAAGGGAAACCCTCTAAACCTCTATAGTCAAGTCCATGACCAAAAGTCTAGTCAGCAAATCAATCAAATATATATACAAAAATGGGATACATATTCCAAGGTCATAAAACTATAAATGTAGACTGATCCCTCGAAGGATAGCTGCATCATCATTGTTGTATTTACTAGACTGCTCCCTTGAAGGACAGCTAGGCCAAAGTCATATCAAAAACATATAAAAAGCAGAATATAGACCACTCCCTCGAAGGATGGCTATTCTTAAATTTTGCTACAAACACAACATTATCTCTGAAGCTTCCCGCATTGACCAGCTTCACGACATGACCACAAAGCAAGACAATATCCCATCGCAGGCTTGCCGCATCGATCAGTCTACCTTCAAAAAAAAAAAAATCACTGACAAAACTTTAGAGTCATGGACTTGTCTATAGTCATTCTCGAGGTCACCTATAAAAGAGGCAAAGTTGTTCCTACCAAAAAGGGTTCCCCCTTTCATCTCATCTCAATCCTATCACCCCTGCATACTCAAGGGATTTTGAGCTCACTTAACGTCAAGTGATTCGCTTACTTATTTAGCACAACACTGGTCAATGACGCAATGCATAAACGGGTCTTTTGTTTCTAAACAACCCTTACCTCTACCATCATTCTGGTCCTTGTCAATGAAAGAACAATACACATGGAAACTATCGACCTGACACAATTTATGTTAAGCATAAACCAATACTTGCTGAAACATAAATAGACCTCAATTCATTTTTAGCATACATCCATCATGACTATGGAACATTGCTAGGGATGAAAGACTTCTCAACCAATGTTGCAGAATACACCATTATACAATATGGAAAAGGCTGCAACATCATCTTCCCCTCATCATTCATCATGACCAAGACCAATCTATCGACTATTTTGATCATCTATCTACCACTCGGACCCTTTGTCTGAACTACATTGGTCTGAGGCCCCTTCCAATTTGGGCTATGTAGGTAACACTCAGATGACACAACTGTCTTCTGGGGTTAGCTCGACCACCCTCGTTTGTTCGTCTCTCTGATGGACAAACCTTCTTTCCTCCTTTTGACCATGACCTTGCCCTCGACCAAGACCAATTTCATCCCTTTGACCCTTCCTCCCTTCTTGGGAGAACTACATTGGCCTGAGGCCCTTCCATAGGGGCTATGTAGGTAGCACTTAGATCACATAACGTTTCCTAAGGTTAGCTCGGCCACATCCTTTTGTCCATTCCTCCCCCTCAACCAATGACCCTCAGAGATTATGACCATCTCCTCTGACTTCGACCACTTCCAGGACAATTTTGCCTTGGTTGTTTTTGCCTGTATGCTATTCCACGACTGGTTAGCAAAATTGTGCACAGACTATTTTTGACCCTCACAAGTATAGGATCGCAGGCTGGTTGATCCGCACTACTTGTGACATTTTCGGGTTTCTGAGAGCACTTCCTGAGCCTGGGATACCTGGAACACAATGACCATTTGGAGCTTTAGCTTAGATTGAATAACCCAATCAGTAGATGACTAAATGCTGGGGCCCAGTTATTTCAATTTTAGCACTCCTCAACCCTCAACCTGTGACACTTTGACCTGAACATCTCGTGAAGTGGTGTATGCGCAATCATGACTTTTACAGCATTCTCACTCCATCTTCAATATCTTCATCCATCTCTTTGTCAAATCAGCACTCGATTTCAAGTTCCCTTCCCTCGACTCCTGCTTTGAGGGGGAATACCTCATCCATAATCGGGGCAAACCAACCCTCTTTTTTTTGTCTTGTAGTTCACTTGAATAACCAACAAGACGAAATCAACCTTATCCCACACCTGGGGCAACCAACTCTTATTTTTGTCTTACAGTTTGCCCAGAACAACCAACAAGACAAAAAGGGGCAAATGTAGACACCGAAATCGTGTCTACCCCTTGGTCCTTTCTCCTTCTCTCGGTCCCCTTTGGTCCACTTAACCACTCCTAACCCATATTTTATTAATTTGAAATAAATATCTTATTTTAAATTAATAAAACCCTTTTCTCTCTCTCCCTTGCCACCTCACCACCCTTGGATACCCTTCTTGGATTCCCTTCATTCCCCACATGGCCAATTTTAATGCTTAGACTCCCATTCCAACTTCTCCCCTTTAACTTCTTGTGTCCATTTAGCCACCTTCGACCATTTCTTCCTTGGACTCACTGACCCAGTAGTTGGGAAATGGACAGAAGGCTATTTTTAGCCTTTTTCCTACCTTTTAGCCGCTGACATCGGTCAACTGTCGACCGACGTTGGTGATATTGCCGGCGTCAGCCACCTTCATAACGGTTTTCTACATCCGTTATCCTCTCTTCGCCTCTCTCTCGCATCAAACTCCTAAATTGATCAATCCGTCAATCTTAGGCTCCTCTCTCTTCGACTGCTAACTCTTTGGCTACAGGGACAGATCAAGAAACACTCTCAGGGGCTCTGCATCAGTTTTCTACATCAACACCAGCGACAAGACCTTCATCATCAGCAGCACCAACAATAGGTACACCAGTCTGCAACACTCATTCTATAGGCCACAGGTATGTATTTTGTTTGTACTTTCATTATGTTTTCTAGTTATTTGCTTCTAAGCACTATGAACTAGATTCAGCACTCTCTAGACTAGACCAGACACAAATCCTTATTTCTCAGACCCCTGTCTCCCATCCATCTTTCCTTTTGCCCTTTCACCCTTTTAGTCCAGTCCTAGACAACATTCTCAATCCCTCAGACCCAAGACAAGTCCCTCAGACCTCCAAGCAATCCCTCAGACCTCTAAACAGACCTCTGTGACCCTCAGACAAGACCACAGTGCATTTTGCGTGTCCATAGACCCTGTCCACAGACCTGAAACCTGGCTCGACTCATCCACAGACTACTACCCCGACTGACGCCAGTCTCTTCCTCTACCGATGTTGGCAGCATAACCGACGTCGACAACCTTTACAATCGACGCCGGTAGGACCACCGACATCAGCGACTGTGACCAGGCCAACAACTTCTTTCAGGTAAGCATTTGTCTTCCATTTCCTTTCCAGTCTGTTATCATTTCAATATTTTGACATTCTGTCTTTTATCAGACATCTTTTTTTATTGACTAGTGGGTTGACATCCCTTAAGGAAGTTTTCATACTTCTGGGATCAAGCTTTCGCTTGGTAACCCACCATCTCCTTATCTAACATTTTTCATGTTTTAGTGTCTTTCTTTTGCAGGTGTCATTCCTCCACAGCCAAAGAGGAGTTCCCACAACATCTGGATTATGGTGCGTAAAACTATATCCAGGTACATACAAGCCTTGACCATTTTTTTAAATTTCTCAGTTTCTCTCTTTGAATGTGAAAGTGAAAATCTAGCATAGAAACACCCATGGCACCAATTGATATATCCATTCCATTCTCCACCATGGAATACACACCTCATGAAAGAGCTAAGGTAGAAAAAGCAATAAAGTTCATTGAACAAATACAACACATCCAACAACAAGTTTAATACATATTGAAGAAGATGAATTAGAAGTATAAGAAATGCCATGACAAACATAAGATTTCACACCATTTTGCTATGGGTGACAAGGTTTGGTTTTTATTTCAAAAGGAATGACTTACAGGCCCACATAGAAAAATTTGGCCTCTATGATATGGTCCCTACACCATCACCAGAAAAGTTAGAGAAAATGGTTTTGAGTTGAGCCTACCAGCCTACCTTGGTCTGTATCCAATATTTAATGTGGAGCTCCTCAAACCATATCATCAATCTCTATTGGATACTTTAGTCATATAAAGACAACTAGAAATTGATGATCTTGATCCATAGAGTTTTGCTCCAGTGGAGGAGGATCAAGTTGTGGAGACCTAGATGAAGACAACAAGAGGATGGTATATTCCACTTTAATGGGTGGTCAAAAGGGGCTAGATTAGCCACCAAGGTGAGTGGCTCATAGAGAATCAAATAAAGACACAACTACCACACCTGATAAGGAACATTGATGTAATGGGGACCATTGCTTCTCAAAGAGGGAGGAATGATCTAAGTAATAATTCAAGTGACGGTTCCACCCCAATTGATGGTAGAACTTTTGGGAGCCATAACTTTTGCACCATAGCTCTAATTGACTCATAGTTTGAACTATTAGAAAGCTAAGAATGAGGAGAACATGGTGAGATGTATTGAGCTCTTTTAAATGGATTTTAACCACCTAAACCCAATACAAGTGCCCCAAATTTCAATTTTAGTAGTGCAATCTAAAAATAATAAGCTTATAAAAATAGTAATTCCTCAAATTTTGTATTGTTTTAGATCATGGAATTCAAACCACTTGATCTCCCTCGAGATTGGTGACCTTCCACATCCTCTTCCTACTTTCAAAATATGTATAAATGAAGATGTAACCCAAAAATGGGAATTAGACATCTCTTCACAGAGATCAACATATAGTTGTATTGCAATCTTGAGTAATAAAACATCTCTTCTCAGAGAATTCATTGTTACTATGTTATTTTTGTGTTCTTGAAATATTTTTCAACCAAAACTTCTAAGTTTTGGATCAATGATATCAGAGCATTTTGTCTTGAGAGTGTATGATCTCAAGGATGAGGTCATGCTACAAGAAGCTTAGGTGGAAAATAACAGAGCTTCCAAACTATCCACCTATTCGCTCCAAATGACTTCAAATGACAGATGACACTGAGACATCTGATCCTTTCAAATAAATTTAAATCTTCAATTTGGAAACCCTCGATAAGGCATACAAGCTTGTAATTAGGATTGAGTAGAAGCATGGTAGAAATAATACGAAGAGTCAACCTTCAAAATGGAAAAATGACAAGGAAGGTCAAACATGAGGCCAAAATTGGAATTAAAAAGATTTTTAAGATAAGAAACCCCAAAAGGGGAAGGCTAGAAAATGGTGTGATTACAACAAAACTAGAAATCACTCCAAAGAAGAATGTCGAGCCATCAAGTCACTACTTTATATGTCACAATACTCGACATATACTACTCTATCTCATACACAACCTAGATTTAAAGAGGATAAAGAAGAGATTATATATGCTGAGGTTGACACCATCATTGCTTCATCATAGACCTGTGAGTAAAGGCTAGATGACAAGGAAAGATTGTTCCACTCCAAATTATGGGTAAAAGGTAAGCTTCTACATTTCATTCTTGATAGTGGGAGTCAAAAGAATTTAATCTCTACTAAAGTTGTGAAAAGTCTAAATCTATCCATGAAGCCTCACCCAAAGCCATACAATATTGGATGATTGAGCCTAGCGAGAGACCTCCATGTCACCCATCAATATCTTCTTTCACATGAAATAAAACCTTTCCAAGATGAAGTCTTATGTGATGTGGTCAATCTAGATGTTTTTGATGTACTCCTTAGTTTTTCATGTATAATCAACATGAAATTTAAGAATCATGAACTCAAAGAATCACCCTCACTCTTGGAACATGGTGCTACAGGGTACCAGAGGTACCACCTCCCACATCTGTCTCCCTGATCAGTGTCAAGCAATGTAAGAGATTGGTAGAAAAGACAAAGTAATTTGTTCTCATGGTGGTCAAACAAAAAAAATCTAAGAAGGTTGATTTTGTAGTCCTGACTACAAATCAACACAATAATAGAATTAGATGGGATAAATCATAGGAAAATATGATGACTTATTCAAGTCACCCATAAGAGTTCCACTACATTACTAGGTAAAGCATTCTATCAATTTGATCCCAAGGTCACCTTTGCCTAACAGTCCTATGTATCATAGATCAATTTTGGATAATGATGAGATAAAAAGATAGATTCAAGAATTGATCTAAAAGGGTCACATTAGGGCAAGCTCTTCACCCTGTGGTATCCCAATTGTCCTGGCACCAAAGAAATATGGAACATGGAGGCTTTTAATTGACTATTTATCCCTGAATAAAATCACTATGAATAATCACTACCCTCACCCTAGGATTGATGACCTACTAGACTAACTCTATGGTGTGAAGTTCTTTATCAAAATTGATCTCAAATCTGGCTATAACCAAATTCCCATCAATCCCACTAATGTTTGGAAAACTACATTCAAATCTAAGGAGGGGCTCTTAGAATGGTTGGTTATGTCTTTTGGCTTAACTAACACACCTAAAACATTCATGAAGATGATGGATAACATCCAGAGACCCTTCACCAACTCATTCATTATTGTCTACCTAGATGACATACTCATCTATAGTATAACATGGGAGGAACATTTGCAACATGTTTGTAAGTTGCTTCAAACTCTTTGGGAGCACAAGTTGTATGCAAATCTCAATAAATGCACATTTGGGATGACAAAAGTTTAGTACCTTGGGTATGTTATGAATGAGGAAGGGGTCAATGTTGATCGAAAAAAGATTTGGATTATTCAAGAATGGCCTACACCAAGGAACCTCACATTCCATCATAGGTTTGTTCTTGGAATTTCACATGTTGCTTGGTCACTAACCCAAGTGACTAAAGGAGGAGATAAAGATATATTAGAGGCACCAAAAGTGGACCACATATCTTCAACAATTCTATCTGATAATCAAACACAAAAATGGGAGCTCAAATACGGTTGTAGATTGTCTGAGTTGCCCACCAATTAATACACTCACAATAGTTCTTGACATGTGTGGACATGAGACTACCACTTAAGGTACTCTATATGAATTATATCATACATTTGATGATACATATTAGGTTATTCAAAAAGGTAAACATGTTTATGATTTATATTTGCAAGATAATGTCCTCTATCATATGGGGCACATCTATGTTCCAACTATAAAGCAATAGAAGATGATATGGGAAGCACATTTCAGTAGGATAGTTGGACACTTTGGTGTATAAAATACATTGGTAGTTCTTCAAAAACACTTATACTAGCCCCATATGTGAAAGGATGTGGAAAGGTATCTCAAATCTTGCACCCCATGTGTGATAGCCAAGCCAACAAATAAGAAGCAATTATTGTACATGCCATTTCTAGAACCAACTAGGCCTTGGAAATCTATCTCAATGGATTTTATCTTAGGTTTGCCCACTTCAAAACATGGAAAGGACTATATTTTTGTTGTAGTTGATCATTTTTCAAAAATGTCTATCATGATTGCTTGTAAGAAAAATATATCTATTGAAGAAACTGTTCAACTATTTTTTAGTCATGTATGGCTCCATTTTGGTCTCCCCAAGTCCATTGTCTCAGATCAAGACAACAAGTTCCTGAGCATCTTTTGGTCCATTCTATATAAAATGATGGATACCAAGCTGATGAAGTCCATAGCCTTCCATCCACAGATTGATGGTCAAATAGAGGTGGTGAATCGCTTGATTGTTCACATGATTTAGATGTATCACTCCAAACATCCATGCACATGGGATGAGGGGCTTCTTTTCATACAACATGGATACAATTAAGCCTTCCAAAGCTTGATCAAGCACAGTCCATTCCATGTATACTTCAATTTCCAACCCATGGCACTAATTGATATAGCTATTCCATTCTCCACCAATGAATACACACCTCATGGAAGATCTGAGGTAGCAAAAAGACATTCATTGAATAAATGCAACACATCCAACAACAAGTTCATGACATCTTGGAGAAGATGAATCAAAAGTATAAGCAATGCCATGACAAACATAGGATTACACACCATTTTTCAATGGGTGACAAGGTTTGATTGTGGCTTCAGAGGGAATGACTTCTAGGCCCACACAAAAAAATTTGTCCTTTATGATATGGTCCCTACACCATCACTAGAAAATTTGGAGAAAATGCTTTTGAGTTGAACCTACCAACCTACCTTGGTCTACATCTAATATTCAACATGGATCTCCTCAAACCATATCATCCACCTCTGTTGGACACTTCAATCATAGAAAAACAACTAGACATTAATGATATTTATCCATAGATTATTTCTCTAGTGGAGGAGGATCAGATTGTGGACACCTAGATGAAGACAACAAGAGGACACTCTATTCCACTTTATCAGGTGGTCAAAAGGGGCTAGCTTAGCCACCAAGGTGAGTGGCTCATAGAGAATCAAATAAAGACACAACTACCACACTTGATGAGTAACAATGATGCAATGGGGACCATTTCTTCTCAAAGAGGGAGGAATGATTTGGAAAACAATTCAAATGACAATTCAGGTGATGGTTCCACCCCAATTGATGATAGAACTTCTGGGAGCAATAAATTTTGCACCGTAGCTCCAATTGACTCACCATTTAAACCATTGGAAAGACTATAATGAGGATAACATGGTGAAATGGCATGAGCTTTGCTCAATGAATTTTGACCCCTAAAACCCCAATGGAAGTGACCCAAATTTCAATTTTAGTAGTGTAATCTAAAAAAAGTAAGTTTTTAAAAATAGTAATTCCTTGAATTTTGTATTGTTTTAAATCATGGAAGTTGAACCACTTGATCTCCCTCAATACTAGTGACCTTCCACATCCTCTCCCTACTTTAAAAATGTGTATAAATGAATATGTAACCTAAAAATAGAAATCAGACATCTCTTCCCAAAGATAAGCATATAGTTGTATTGTGATCTTGAGTAATAAAACATCTCTTCTTAGAGAATTCATTATTACTATGTTATTTTTGTGTTATTGAAATATTTGTCAACCAAAACTTTTGAGTTTTGGATCAGTGGTATCAAAGTGGTTGGTTTGAGAGTGTTTGATCCCGAGGATGAGGTCAGGCTACAAGAAGCTTGGGTGGAAAACAATAGAACTTCCAAACTATCCACATATTCACTCTAAATGATTTCAAATGGTAGATGACTAAGACATATGATCCTTTCAAGGAAATGTAACTCTTAATTTTGGAAACCATTGGTGAGGCATACAAGTTTGTAGTGAAGATTCAAAAGAAGCATGGCAAAAATAATACAAAGATTCAACCCTTAAAATGGAAAAGTGATAAGGAAGGTCAAACATGAGGCCAAAATTAGAAGCAAAAGGAGTTTAAAAATAAGATACTCCAGAAGGGGAAAGATAGAAAATGGTGTGACTACCACAAAATTGGAACTCACTCCAAAGAAGAATGTTGAGCCATCAAGTCACTACTTTTTGAGTCATAATACTCGACATCTAGTACTCTATCTCATACACAACCTACAGTCAAAGAGGATGAAGAAGAGATTATAGATGTTGAGCCCAACACCATCATTGCTTCATCACAGACCTATGAGGAAAGGCTAGATGATAAAGAAAGATTGTTTCACTCTAAATTATGGGTAAAAGGTAAGCCTCTACATTTCATTCTTGATAGTGGGATTCAAAAGAATTTAATCTTTGCTAAAGTTGTGAAAAGTCTGAATCTATCCATCAAGCCTCACCCAAAGCCATACAGTATTAGATGGTTGAGCCTAGGGAGAGACCTTTGTGTCAACTATCAGTGTCTTCTTTCATATGTAATAAAACCATTCCAAGATGAAGTCTTGTGTGATGTGCTCAATATAGATGTTTATGATGTACTCCTTAGTCAGTTAATCATGTATGATCGACATAGCATCTATGAATCATGAACTTGAAGAATCACCCTCACTCTTGGAACATGGTGCTATAGGGTACCACAGGTACCACCTCCCACACTATCTCCCTGATCATGGCCAAGAAATGTAAGTGATTGGTGAAAAAGACAAAGTAATTCAATCTCATGGTGGTCAAACCGCATAAATCTAAGAAGGCTGATGTTGCAGTTTTGAATACACAATAAACATAACAAAAAAATTATATGGGACAAATCATAGGAGAATATGATGACTTATTCAAGTTACCCACAAGAGTTCCACTTCATTTCTAGGTAAAATATTCTATCAAATTGATCCCAGGTTCACCTTTGCCTAACAGTCCTATGTATCATAGATCAGTTTTGGAGAATCATGAGATAAAAATATAGATTCAAGAATTGATCCAAAAGGGTCACATGAAGCCAAGATCTTCACCATGTGGTAGCCCAATTGTCCTGGTACCAAATAAAGATGGAGCATGGAGGCTTTATATTGACTATCGAGCCTTGAATAAAATCAATATGAAGAATCGCTACCCTCTCCCTAGCATTGATGACCTACTAGACCAAATTTTTGGTGTGAAGTTCTTCACCAAAATTGATCTCAAATTTGTCTATCACTAAATTCCCATTGATCCCATCTATGTCTAGAAGACTACATTTAAATCTAAGGAGGGGCTCTTTGAATGGCTAGTTATGCCTTTTGGCTTAACTAACACACCTATAACTTTCATGAGGATGATGGATAACATCTTGTGACCCTTTACTAACTTATTCATGGTTGTATACCTGGATGATATACTCATCTAGATTAGAACATGGGAGGAACATCTGTAACATGTTCATAAGGTGCTTCAAAATCTTTGGGAACACAACTTGTATGCAAATCTCAACAAATGCACATTCAAGATGACAACAATTCAGTACTTTGGGTACATTTTGAATGAGGAAGGGGTCCATGTTGATCTATAAAAGATTTGGGTTATTCAATAATGGCCTACACCAAGGACCCTCACAAAAATTCATAGCTTCTTGGGTCTTGCAAATTTCTATCACAGGTTTGTTCTTTGATTTTCACATGTTGCTTGGTCACTAACCCAAGTGACTAAAGGAGGATCTAAAGATGCATTTTAGTGGGGTGAAATACAATAAAGGGAATTTGAGAATTTGAATAACAAACTTTGCTCAGCCCCTGTTCTTACCTTGCTAGATTTGCATCAACCTTTTGAGTTGATGATAGATGCATCTGAGTATGCCATGGGAGCTACCATTATGTAACATGGCCATCTTATTGTATATCATAGTGAAACTTTCATTGATACAATCAAAAAATATCTGACATATGATAAGGAGCTCTATGCCATTGTATAAGCCTACAAAAATAATGGAAACACTACATCTTGGGGAAAGAGATGGTCATTCACACTAGCCATAGACCAATAGAATTCATCAGACATAGAGCAAACTATGAAATAAGAGGCACCAAGAGTGGGCCACATATCTTCAAAAATTCCATCTAATAATCAAACACAAAAAGTGGATCTTAAATATGGCTATAGATTGTCTAAGCTGCCCACCAATTATTGCACTTACAATAGTTCTTGACGTGTGTGGACATGAGACTGCCACTTGGGGTGCTTTGTATGAAGCAGATCCTACTTTTGCTGATACATATTAGGTGCTTAAAAAAGGTAAACATGTTTATGATTTATATTTTTAAGATAATTTCCTCTATCATATGGGGTACATCCTTGTTCCAGCTATAGATCAATAGAAGGTGATATGGGAAGCACTTTTCAGTAGGAAAGCTGGACACTTTAGTGTAGAAAAGACATTAGCAGTTTTTCAAAAACACTTCTACTAGCCCCATATGTGAAAGGATGTGGAAAGGTATCTCAAATATTTCACCCCATGTGTGATATTCAAGCCAAAAAATAAGAAGCAAATATTGTACACACCATTTCCAGAACCAACTAGGCCTTGGGAATCTATCTTAATGGATTTTCTCTCAGGTTTGCCCACTTCAAAACATGGCAAGGACTGTATTTTTGTTGTAGTTGATTGTTTTTCAAAAATGTATATCATGATTAATTTTAAGAAAAATATATCTACTAAATAAACTTCTCAACTATAATTTAGTCATGTATGGCTCCTTTTTGGTCTCCCTAAGTCCATTGTCTCAGATCGAGACAACAGGTTCCTAAGCATCTTCTAGTCCACTCTATGGAAGATGATGGATACCAAGCTGATGAAGTCCACAGCCTTCCATCTATAGACTAATGGTTAGATATAGGTGGTGAACCACTTTATTTTTCACATGATTCAAATGTAT
This sequence comes from Torreya grandis, assembly GCA_037957365.1. Lineage (NCBI taxonomy): Eukaryota > Viridiplantae > Streptophyta > Pinopsida > Cupressales > Taxaceae > Torreya > Torreya grandis. Next base: position 653,968 of record JARHVA010002564.1, read on the forward strand.
CACTCTTAACATCCATGCACATGGGATGAGGGGCATTTTTTCATACAACATGGATATAATCGGGCCTTGCATAGCTTGACCAAACATAGTCCATTCCAAGTATGCTTCAAGTTCCAACCTATGGCACTAATTGATACAGATGTTCAATTCTCCACAATGGAATACACACCTCATGGAAGATCTAAGGCAACAAAAGCAACAAAGTTCATTTAACAAATGCAACACATCCAACAATAATTTCATGACATCTTGGAGAAGAGGAATAAGAAGTATAAGCAATGCCATGACAAACATAGGATTGCACACCACTTTTATATGGGTGACAAGGTTTGGTTAGAGCTTTAAAAGGAATGAATTAGAGGCTCACACAAAAAAAAATTGCCTCTACGATATGGTCCCTACACCATCATTGGAAATGTTGGAGAAAATGCTTTTGAGTTGAACATACCATCCTACCTTGGTCTGCATTCAATATTCAACATGGAGCTCCTCAAACCATATAATCCATCTCTCTTGGAAACTTTAGTCATAGAAAAAAAACTAGACATTGATGAGATTGATCCACAGATTTTTGATCTACTGGAGGAGGATTAGATTGTGGACACTTGGATGAAGACAACAAGAGGATGCTCTATTCTACTTTATTGGGTGGTCAAAAGGGGCCAACTTATCCACCAAGGTGAGTGGCTCACAGAGAATCAAATCACAAATACCACACCTAATGAGTAAAATTGATGCAATGGGGACCATTTCTTCTCAAGGAGGGAGGAATGATATGGGCAACAATTTAGGTGACAGTTCCACCCCAATTGATGATGGAACTTCTAGGATCCATAACTTTTGCACCGTAGCTCTAATTGACTCACCATTTGAACCATTGGAAAGATAAGAATGATGATAAAATTTTGAGATGTAATGAGCTATTATTAATGGATTTGGCCCTATAAAACCCAATAGAAGTGCCCCAATTTTTAATTTTAGTAGTGCAGTCTAAAAATAGTAATTCCTCAAATTTTGTATTGTTTTAAATCGTGGAAGTCGAACCACTTGATCTCCCTCAAGATGGGTGACCTTACACATCCTCACCATAATTTACAAATGTTTATAAATGAATATGTAACCTAAAAATGGAAATTATACATCTCTTCCCAGAGATAAGCATATAGTTGTATTGCGATCTTGAGTAATAAAACATCTCTTCTCAGAGAATTCATTGTTACTGTGTTATTTTTGTTTTCTTGAAATATTTGTCAACTAAAAATTTTTAGTTTTGGATCAAATTAACATATATGATTTTTTTTGTTGTCACATAATGTCCCACTCTTCAAAAATTGCATTAATATTAGTAAGAGAAGTTAATCTATGATTATTAGTTTCTGATTTTTATGTTATATTTAGACATTTATGTTGTATAGTTGACAAGTGTATTATTTTATTTCATTATTAGTTATGATTAGATGAAATTTTCATGTGTATTTAGATGTATTATATTTCTATGTATTGTAATCTTATATGGATGCTATTTCATTTATAGAATTGAATTATAGTTCATAGATGTAACTACATTTTGAGTACTTTATTATTTTTTTGTAAGCTCATACTAACTACCTTTTTTCTATTCAAGGTGTTTTCAAGATTGTCCTATCCTCATAGAGTTGAACATATGGAGAGTATAATAGGGGAGGAGGATGTATATATAAACATTGGGAATAGAAAGAGTGAAATTGAACTTGTACACACACATTTCTACTCTTGACTGCTTAAATGTATTTAATGATAATGGTGTTCTAGAAAAATGTTGAGTGTTTACTTTTAACTAACTATCTCTATGGTTAATATTACATGTTTGAATTAATTTTGAGTTGGTTATTTATCTTAGATGTTTTTTATTAATATAATTTGTTAGTTATGTTAATATGCATTGATTGTTTGAATCTCCATGAAACCACTATATGGACTAAACCTTGCTGAGTTATACCTGTGGTAAACTATTTTATGCATTTTAATTAGTAAGAGTATTGAGTGTTTAGTAAATCATGTATAGGTTTCTAGACTTATATACCCATTTTGGTGACCTATGGAGGTGAATATAGGTAAAAAGGGCACCCAAGAAAAACTAACTTAAATAAGTTTTTCAACTTATAAAAAAATTGGGTTTTGGTTTTGTAAAAGGTTATAATAGATTTATTTCCATTCAATTTTAGAATAAAAAGGAATCATGTCATTATGGTAATCTTGTGAAGTAATTATGTATTATTTTACTATGATTTTGTTTTGACTTCACCATTTGGTGAAATGAGGAGGTCTTGCATGTAGATGCCATGCCCAAAAATAGAGTTATGGACTATAAGTGAATGGTAAGGGGGAAAGATAATGAATTAATGAATTTGATTTTCATAATGATAAACTCAATATTTTTGGATAAATTATAGGTCATACATAACATGGAGGAGGGTGGAAATAAAACAAGAAGTAAGATAAATGAATGGAGGGGACAAAGAAATAAGGAAGGAAAATTTACATGAAGGAGAGAGAGGCTACCAACACCTACATTGGAACAATGGCCATTACAATAACCAAGAAATTAAAGATTTGAATTTATAAATATAAAATGCATGGGTTTTGATTTTAAAACTTAGTTGTCATTTGAGAGCAAAATAATGAATGTTTCCTTACCTTGACTAGTGTATATCCCATTTAGATGTATATATTGGTAGATTCTTGTGAAAAAATTAGGGATTCATATTTATAGACATAGGGATAGAACTTAGTTCCATCCACATGCCTATAAATATGATATTTGAGCCATTTTAAAGGATTTAATTCCTCCTTGAATCTATGGAAAAAATGCGCCTTTGATTCACCTTCAAATTTTTGAAACCTATGAAAAATGTTCATTGATTAAAGGTTGTAGATTAAAAACCATCGAGGATGTTTTTTAATTGATCTAAAGAAGTAATATAGTTTAATAAAATATATTTAAAGTTAATATTAATGGTGTTTACCTTTCACATAAATTATAGGTGCATACGTGGTATAAGTGGTAGATTTCTACTACCATATTTTTATTTTCTCAAGTAAAAATAATTATTTACTGATAGACTTTTATACAGACCCATGTGATTTTATTATGAACTGTAGATTTTGAACCCAAAGTATGCATTAGTAGATGGTTGTATTTTAGAACTCATGATAACTATAGTTATATATTTTAGAAGGAATGATACAAATTTTATAGGTATATATTCATAAAGGAACCACCAAATGGTATACCAATCTCATTTTGATAAATTCACACACACACACACACACACACACACACACACACACACACACACACACACTTTTTCCTATTTTAGAATACAATCTTAGTTGTCATTCTATTCCATTCAAATTAAACACACACACATTAAAAAAAAAATTACCATTAACACACACACACATGTATATTTATATAGTTAATTGGAAGTTTTTCAAATCCAAAATATCTTCTTAAGCCTATAGTTGTACCCTAATTTTTAAAATAGTCTCATGATAATGTATTCAGGCTATAAGGTAAATTGTACCTAAGTTATTATTATTTTGGACTAGACATAAAACACACACACACACACACACACACACACACACACACACACACACACACACACACACACACACACACACACACATGACCATGTGTAATATGAGACCCAATTTATATACCATTAGTGATTTAGTTGAGCTTAAATATTTATTTACTAATAAATCATACATAATTTTAGGAAGATAACATAGCTTTCGATGGTACCATTTGGTGTTGATATATGTGGGAAATTGTATATCTCATTTTATTTGATGGTTTTTTAATTATTAATAAATTGAGAGTTATGAAAACTTGAATGACCTTTATATACTAAAACATACATTTTAGGTGTGCATATGTCTTTATAAGGATCATTTTGAAAACTAAATAACTATATGGAAAACTATGCATATGATTGAACAATGATTTTATAATAGTCAAATTATAAGATTTACATGATTATGTAATTATCAAAATAGGCTATATAGATTTAAAGTTGGATTACTATCATGTCTCATATTAATAAGTAATCTTTGAGTATGTGCAAATGAGATATTTATTGTTCTATTATATTTAATACACTAGTTGTATAATGATGAAATGAAATGGAAGGTATAAAATTCCTTTTAGATGAAAATAATGTGTTTTAGATCCGTATAATATAGGCATATAGTTATGATTGTATTTGGGAATTTTGAATTCTATTGATTAATAAGAACCTAAAATCCTTATATGTGTCAATAGTAGTTATGTTATGGTAAAACAAGATGATTTATTTATATTAGATAGATGTTTTTAATTTGTGCTAAACTAAATAAACAAATATCTATCTTGATTTGATGAGTGGTTGTATGCTACAATATATATTTATTATACTTTGAAATTGGTTTATGAGATTTTACCATGCATGTTTCATTTGATATCAGGAGATAGGTATATGAGGTTGCTATCATGAAATACACACACACACACACACACACACACACACACAGATATACATATATATCTACATATATGTATATATACATATGTGTGTGTGTGTGTGTGTGTGTATATATATATATATGTATGTATGTATGTATATGTATCTATATATACATACACACATGCATATACATAAACACACACACACACACACACACACACACACACACACACACACACACACACACACACACACACACACACACACACACACACACACACACACACACACACACACACATGCATATATACATATACATATACATATACATACATACTAACCTATATATATATATATATATATAGGTTAGTATGTATGTATATGTATATGTATATGTAAATGTGCATGTGTGTGTGTGTGTGTGTGTGTGTGTGTGTGTGTGTGTGTGTGTGTGTGTGTGTGTGTGTGTGTGTGTGTACATATAATATCATATCATATGATAGATTTAGATTCATTAGTAGAGAGTATGTGTGTGTGGAATTGACTCAGATCCATGAAAGATATCAAATTATATAATGAAAACTTTAGCCAAAGCAATGTTATAGTTGAGACATTGTCATTCCACTGTACTTTTTTATTTTACATGTGTATGCATGATATCATATAGATAGAGGATTATTTTCCATGGTCTATGTGATTGTTGTATGTATTGGTTATTTTACAACACATGGGTTCTAGTTGAATTATTAATATCTACAATATTTTTATCTTCCCCTCCATGAAGGGAAGGTTCACTCCTAGTGGAGTGGTACGCAGGAGACTAACAGTCTGTGGTTAGAGGAGTACCCCAATGATGTTATCCCTCTCTTAAACTAATCAACCATCTAGGAATCATACTCATGACTATTTTTACTAATTATTGAGCTATATTATTAAGATCAAATATACTATTATATATCCTATCATTTGTATTTTGTTATTCATTGATGAAATGTAATAAATTATATAATTCAATTTATGATTATTTATACAACATTGGTTTTATATCTTGTACATAATTCTAAACATTGTAAAACATAAAGGCTACATATTTTTGTATAGCTATAAATGTGGATTATTTTAGTGTACCTATGTACCCTTCATGTTGTTATGTGTTATATGAAGAATCTTATCTTCTATTCTATTATATATTGTTTGAAAACTAAATGGATTGTATCATAACCAATGGGTTAATAATATTATTTATATAGTTACTATTATAGATGAATTTAATAGTAAAATAATGAACATATTGATAAATAAAAATAATAATATGATTTAAGTATTAAAGACCATATGTGTAACCCAATGGGGTCCTAATAATGATTGATTCTATGGCAAGCTCTAGGATAGCTTTGGATTTATCCATGTTGTATTTTGCAACTTTTATCTTCATTATTGCCTTGAAGTGGATGAGGTGGACCCCAAACTCATCAAAGTTGAGAAAGGTGTTATTGGGGTAGAAGATGACTATGATGCTAACTTGTTTGAGATATGCAAGGATTTGGTCCTTTCTCTTCTCTAAGACCCTGATGGTGCCCTGGATGTCATTGATCCTATATTCAATCAAGGTCCTCATGGTCCTAGTTAATGTTTTATATAAATTTAGATTAGTGAGTTTCATGTTATTAAGCTCTAAAAACATTCACTTGTTAATGACTACCATCATATTTTTCACTTATTATCTATTTAAATGATTCTATCTAGATGCCATTATTCTCTTTAAAAGAGAAATTTTATATTTAAAAGAGATTCAATCACATTTTTGAGGGCTACAAATAATTATACTAGATTTTATTCAACCTTGATAATTAACCTGACTAGGAATGAGATCCCCACTTAGGATTATAGAGTCTTGACTTAGTCCTTAATATCTTTCATTAGATTCTCGATGACTTCATTGGTGGACATGATCATAGAGACTAGATCTTATGCAATATTTTATTCTCCTGAATTAGTTATCTTCTTTTTTATAGAGAAGAGGTTTGGATCTATCCTCTAGATGATAGGGTATCCTTCCTATGTGAAGGTTTATGTGAGAAACCTCTTCATTTTTACTAAGTCCCAATAAAATTATGATTGGATGTCTAGGTCACCATGATAGACCATTTATGGTCTTTTTTAACTTGAGGCCTCAATGGGATCCATCCATCCTTTCCCAAAAATGGTCCCCAATTTAGTAAAATATGAGGCCATAGAGGTGGTGTCAACTAAAGTGGAAGGTGTTATTTAACCATATATTGAGATGGGTCAATATATTATAGGGTTAAAAATATATAAATGAATAAGCACAAGGGTGATAAATAGATGTATAAAAAACCAATTAATTTACAAACCAAGATAAACAATATTCTAAATTTAAATAATGAGACATGCTAAAAAAGAAAGTATAACTACTAATTTATATTGTAATAAATTATAAATAAGAGTAATTAGTTGGTTTTCTATGTGCATGTAGATTTGATATGGAACAGGCTGGAAGTAGACTAGACCTAGATTCTGGATCAATCATTATATTCTAAAAACTTGCATTTTGTGGCCTTGGATGCTTGCATAAATCTAGATAGTTGCATTGATATTGGTGTCTAAGTTGTATTTAGGTGTCTAACACATAATATTGACTAGATCTAAGTGCAACCACCTATAACCTTCTCAGTTTGATATCATGTTTGCTCTAGTGTGTTCAAATACCATGCATAGGTTATCACTTTTTATGAAATGATCAAATCCTAGCTTCCTCACACTTGGAATGACTATGGGAAAAATGGGTTAGTTGGTACATTATGTCTATTTGACTCAAGGATACCTATATCAATGGACATTACCTACATAGTTAATACTCTAAAAAGGTCCTTAGACTTTAGTAGTTCTCCCCTATGTGTTGAGTTGTACATGCATAAGGATGTAATGAATGATAATAAAGTATAAAGAGTGACATATATTGTAACATGGAAAAAATAACTCATGTAATTATCATTTAGTACTTTATACCTATTGATGATATTTCCCTATGATTCATATTAAAATAGGAAAGAATAAGTAATCTTTTCTCATTTGAATGCTTGATTGAATGCCTTGGGTATGTTTCCTTGTGAGTTGCTAGGTCTAAGATAGGTGAGGAATGAATGGGGATTGATATCATATATATACCAATCCATTTTTAAAATATATCACATTAAAGCACTTAAGTTGACCAAAAATATATTTTATAATTACAAATTTGATGAATTTAGGGAATCAGACACTTAGTTTGTCACATGACACTAACATCAATGTAGGAATATAGCTTGGATTCAAGTGTCCAAGAAGTTTGAAAATAGGTATATGTCCAAAACTTGTAGAGGATGATAATAAGTAGGTTTATAGATTTTTTCATAGTATATAAGTTTTGGTTATCAAAATAACATATGCTCACACTAAGGGACAAAAAATAGGCATAAGAGATAGTAGATACGAGCCTTTCAACAACATAAAGGTCTAAGAATTGAAGGGTACAACCACAAGAAGTAATTGCTAAGTGTACAAGATAGAGATGATATATAATTTAGATTTAGTGTCTACAGGTGGAGGCATAGGTGGAGGAAGAAGGGATAAATTTGAATTGTGAAATGGAATAAAGTGTGTGGGAGATAGTATGGGAAAAAAGGGAGGAAATTATAAATGGGTATCCCAAGGGAAGAGGTGAGACCTCAATTAGTCCAAGGTCATGAAGACCTAAGGACATATTATGTTGGAGAGATATGTGTTAAATGTGAAGGAGGATACTAGTTGGTTACAGTCAAATATTTGAGGGACTAGTATGATTGATAAGGAGGCCCAAGAAGGCATTACATGTGAAATTAGAGGCAAAGTGCGTGTCATAGGTATAATCCACCTCAGTTTATTAGTATTAAAAATCTTGCTAGTGGTGCTATCAAATTTGAAGGGAGAGTCACGAGTGGAACCTATAATAGATCTTAATTCATTTTTGGAATAATTGAAGTAATATAAGTTATAGGATCAAAAGAACTAGTAATATTAGGAGTTAATAATGATTTTGTGGAAATTGTAACTATAAGTATCATCAAGAACATATGATTATTGGTATTTAGGATCTATTAGGATATAAACTAGCCTGTAGGGATGGGCTAAGAGTCAATGATGGCATAAACCATGCTAGTGGGGTTGAATAATGTCACATTTGGGTTGAAATATACATAGGAGGAATTGGGTTACTAGGGATACCAACCATGGATATAACTAATGAAATGGAAGGCAAATAGGCACTTGTCGCCATTGAAATAGAAGTAATCATCACATGGGTGGGTTGTACCATAATGGGTAAACTTGATTGAGTTGAAAATGGAAGATTTTACACACTATTATTTGGGGAAAGAACCTCAAGGGAATCTATATGATGGTACCTAATGGGACTATACTCTATAATACTCTCAAAATGAAGGGCATGAGTAGCTGAATGATGAATTACCTAAGGAACTAATATACGTGAAACTAACATCAAGTCTAGTACAGTAATAAAGGTAGTTATACCCATGGAGTAATGGCCTTCATTACTCTACTAGACTTGATGTTAGTTCCACCTATATTAGCTCCTTGGTTAATTTAGCCCTAGGCTACCCATACCATTCATTTTAAGATTATTATAGAGTATAGTCCCATTAGGTACCACCCTATGGATTACCTTGAGGTTCTTTACCCAAATAATAGTGTTTAAAAGCTCCCATTTTCAACTCAGTCAAGTTTACCCATTTTGGTACAACCCACCCATGTCATGCTTACTTCTATTTCAATGGTGACAAGTGCCTAGTTGCCTTCCAATTCATTAGATATAGCCATGGTTGGTATCCCCAGTGATCCAATTCTTCTTATGTATATTTAAACCCAATTGTGACCTTATTCAACCCCACTAGCATGGTTTGTGCCATCATTGACCCTCATCCCATCCCTAATGCGAGTTTAAATCCTAATAGATCCCAAATACACATTAGTCATATGTTCTTGATGGTACCTATATTTACAATTGCCCCCAAATCATTATTAACTCCTAATATTTATAGTTCTTTTGATCTTATAACTTCTAGTACTTTAATGATTCCAACAATGATTTAAGTTCCCTTGTTGGTTCCACTCATGACTCTCCCTTCGAATTTGATAGCACCACCAACAAGATCTATATTACTAAGAAACTAAGGTGGATTACACATATGACACCCCCTTAGCCTATAATTTCACTTAAAATTCCTTCTTGGGCCCCCTTATCAATCACACTAGTCCCTCAAATATTTAACTTTAAGGAACTAGTATCCTCCTTCACATTTAACACATCTCTCCAATATAATAGGTCTCTAGGTCTTCATGACCTTAGACCAATTGAGGTCTCACCTCTTCCCTTAGGATTCCCCTATTTTAGGAGTACCTAGTTGAGGTAAGTTTGGTTATTTTAGAAGTGGCAAATGCAGAGTTTGTAAAACACTACATACACCATAGATGTCACTCGTACCGATGAAGGTAACATTATGTGATTAAAGTCCAAGGTGGCACATATTTCATCAACTACATAGGAAATCATGTAGAATATACCTTTGTTGGGATCAATTCAACTCCCAAGTGATATTTAATGTGATGATGCTCCCAAAATCTAGGGCTTCCCCTCCTCATAATGATGCTAATGAGGGGAAACACAAACTTATTGATGTGTACTATATTTCTTTCCCTATGAAATTCATTCAAAAAAAATATAACATTACACACTCATTCTTAGAACATAGTGATAATGTATGCATAAATATCCTCCTTGTTGACCCCTTTATCTTTATCCTCAATCTAGTAATTATGGAATTCATGGATGTTATGGGTTTCTACCTAGGGGTCTATGATTTTCTTGTCATAAGAGATTATGTATTCTAGGAAGTTGTAGTACTATTTGAAAGTAGGTCCAAATATATCTATAATTTTGAATTTAGTTTTCATAGAGTATACAATATCCATATCGCACTTAGAAGAGAGAAATAGATTATCAAATTGGTCCACACACATTAAGACTTATGGTTTGCCTATTACTATATATAGTTTTAAAGATATGATAGTAATAAGGTTATTTGTATATTAAATATCATCCTCATTAGCCTTATCATTAGAGTTTTTATCTAGATCTCCTTAATCATTTTAAATATCTCATTTTAATTTTTAAATCAATTGAAGCTTTGAAATAACATGGTGTCCTAGAACTCTAACTCCAATATAAGATTAGAAATGGAGGTGGACATCACTAAACTATGTGAGCTTCTAGGGGAAACATTTAATAGAGAATATTTTTTTATTTGAGAGTGAACTCAATACAAAGGTATACAAATTATTGAGAAGCAAAAAAATTATAGTGGTGAATCATATCTTGATGTGACCTTATAGGGCTCTAAAATATTTTCATTGTAATGGCTTTGATGGGCTTGTGTTACATGAAATAAACTATGAGTTAATGGTGCAATTACCAATTATCCATTTCCTAATTTAGATTTAATTTTATATTTAAAAAACTATCCCCATTTATATTAGTTAGAAATAATGGGAGTCTTCTAGCTATTGGATCATCATTTCCCCTAGCTGAGATAATAAATGTGAGAAGTGTGGTAGGCACATACATAGTTTATCACTCATGGCATAGTGAAATTACTAGGGTTGGCCATATGTCACTTGGAAAATGGTGGGTTCACCAATTAATATTCCAATTAGGTGTGGTGGGGAGATATTTTATTTGATAACATTGATTGTATGATTCAACCACTTGAATGTACAAATTACAAGTGGTGCTCTATGATTAGGTCAGGGGTATGTCCTATACATGTTTTTGAATAATTTGGAGCCTTACATAGCCTTGAAAACTATGAAACCTATAGGTGTATGGAGACACATATAACCTCCTTATTTTTTCAAGCTACTAAGGATTTGACAAATCTGACACCTATGGGTGTACAAAGACATGTGGTGACTCCTCATTAATTTAGACCTCCTACACATATAATAAACTAGGTACACAAAGACACATTACACTTCCTCATTAGTTTAGGCCTCCAAAGGATATGATAGATATAAAAACTTTGGGTGTATGGAAACATATGAAAATTCCTCATTAGTTTGGGCATCATGAGGATCTAATAGCTCTAACAGCTCTAGGTTCTTGGAGACACATGGCATCTCCTCATTAGTTCAAGCCACTTTGGGATCTAACAAATTTGACACCTTTAAGTGAATAGAGACACATGGGACATCCTCATTGGTTTTGTCTTCTTGTGGATATAACATATTTGACACCTTTGGGTGCACATACACACGTGGAACCTCCTCATTAATTTTTACCTCATGAGGATTTAACAAATCTGACACATCAGGGTGTTGTAAAACACATGAAAATATAAGTTATTTAAAATGACCACTTAATAAAATATATGTTTACCTATCAACCCAAAAGATTATAGTGGGTGATATCTTAGATTCTAAGCCGAAGACTCTGGGAGAGTGCATTCATAATAATTTTTTATAGAAATAGTTAGTGCCCTAAAACAAACTATGTAATGAAACACTTAAAAAATTCAATGGGACTAATTCTTTTGAATGTGAATAGCTATAAAATATATTCAAACATGAACACACAAGATATTATCAAGGTCATGAAAATTTTTAAGGATCAAATTGGTATCGATAGAGTACCAATAATTTTTGAATTTTCCATGGTGTAGAGGTTCCCTTTTATCTTAAAAAAATGGAGGTGTTGGTCACAAAAAATAGAGACGGTGAGAGGAAACACTGCCTAATGTTTATAACTTAGACCGTAGGCCTCTATAATTAAATAAGTTGATAAGTGCTTTGAACTTATTTCAACATAATTAGAGGAAAAATAATAAATTAAGTATACTTAAACACATAAAATATTGAGCTCTATTTCCTTCAAGAGACATTTTGTGTGAATAGTTATATATTTCCTTTTTTGTAATCTCCCTTTGAATCCATGGTAAAATTTATATGTGATTTAAGTGTGTATAAATCCTAAAACATACTTAATATTTTGCATTAAAACTGGTTTAGGAAAGGAAGGCTTAGGCATTACTCTACTGCCATCCAATAATATATAGATGTGACATAAACATCTTTGGTTCTACTCTAGGGCTTGATCCATTTCCAATCAGGCTATAAAGCCTACAATGGATATTTCCTAAATCACCTTTTCTTAGAAAAATACTTTTATATTTTCTTAATATTTAAGACTCCCTTCAATTTTGATGTTTTATTTATTTATGATTTGTGAGGTTTGGGAACCAATGTAGCCAAGGTGAATGGTTGATCCATCAAGTTATTCAACACTAAAGGATACTCTTTGATTATTTAGTGAATTCATAGTGACCTATTAATTTTATTATAAGTGTGGTTATTACCTCTTTATAGAAATAAATCTTTAATCAATTCATCTACTTATTTTTATTTAATAGCCTCTTTCTTACTAGATATTGTAAAATAAGTTGCTCTATCTATTAGATTGTTTAGTAATGGAAACCCACTTTCTCTGTTTATACTTCTTGAACTATCTTTAATCTATGACTTACCTTTGAAAGGACCAAATCCAAGGATATAGGGACAAATGATTGGCATTATTCTTTTCCCTTGTATAGTTTTTGATGTTGTTCTTGATATTATTATAGGAGTGGGGTTGTATTTATGGGGATCTAGGGGTAAAATATTATGGGGTCCAACAATAAAAGGTGAACACAAGGGAAACAAAGGAGCACAACTAAAGAAACAAATGAGAACAAGTAAGAAGAAAACACATGACATAAACAAACCAAACCAAATATAATCTATATTTAAATTACCAAAATTCACCTAGAGGTCCATTCCAAAATTGAAGTGGATGGCACAAATAATAAATAGTGCTTCAATAAATTTCCATTTATAGGTAATGGGAGATCATTTACTTGGAGGTCTTTTAGTATAAAATCATTCTTCCCAACAAACATATAAATATGGTAAGGGCCAACCCAGAGTGGGTCTATCTTGGAATTATACCCTTTCTTATTATGTTCTTTATCCCATAATATGACTAGGTATGATATCCATAAGGATTTCACCTTTACCCTTTTGGCTAATCATCTTTTGATAGTGCCCTAATGTTGTCAAATATTTGTAGGGAATCTTCTCATGTGTATTCCTTTTGAATAACATCTAGTAGCCTTGAATTTGTCTTCCCATCATCTTAAATTTATTATTACATGAAATTATATGTGGGCATCTTGAGAGTCATTGGAAATATTAGCTCCAGACCATATACCAACAAAAAGGGATAACTATTGAGAGCTCACTATATCTAGTTCAGTCATCCTAGAGTGAATATTTCATCAACAAGTATAAATATCTAGGTCATTTTTCAGCATTATATATTTATTAAATCTATTATTTCTTATTGGTAAACTCAACTAATCCATTCCCTTAAGGGTACTAGTTTGATGAGAACATTAGTGTGATTCTATTTTTATAATCCCATTCAATGAGTTTGACTGACTAGAATACGAGACTATTATCACAGACTAGTGAGATTAGGGTACACAACTAAGTAGTTATGTTTTCCTCAAGGAACTTAATCACTTATTTAGTTTTTTAATTTCTTATCACTTTTACCTCTATCCATTTAGTGTAGTAATTAGTATCTATGAGTATGAACGTGTTTATCACTGATGAATTATAGTTGATGACTCCTATGAAGTCAAGTCCAACTAAGTGAAGGGATGTTATTCTATTATAGGTTGGAGGGGTATCGATGCAATAAATTATTTCTTGTAATTTTTTAGCACTTGTCCTAGGTGTGAACATGGTCATAGACATCCTTGAATATGATGGGCCAATAATATCTACCTCACATGATCCTATGGGTTTTTGTCATTCCCAAGGGGTGATCTCTACCCAATTTCTCATGAAATATGGCCATAAATTTTGAGGTACATGCATTCATAATTATTTTGATAGAACACTCATTTTTTAGCATGTAATGGGCTGCCTTTAGCCTAAGGGATATCTTTTGAATCTAGTTCATTCCTGGAGGAGGATCCCCATAAAGATAATGGATGATTAGATCATACTAGTTTTGGTGAGATATTTTTTATTGTTATAAATATACCATAATAATCTTTGGGTCAATTTTAGTAATTAGTTTAGTAAGACCTTGGTCTCTCACTAGCTTGACTAGTATGAATTCTAGGTCTTACTCTTGTAAATTAGCCATCCATTGACCTCTACACTCTCCCAACTCATTCTACCCTAGAATAAACTTTATGGTTGGGTCAAAGACATTGTAATGTAAATTATTTGTGAGGATGTAATGTTATACATTCTTCAAAGCCTTCACTAAGGTATATGCATGCTTGTCTAGAATGGAATACTTTAGCTCTGCACCCTTCAATTTTATGCTAATGAAGGTTATTGGGTGATTATCTTCATCTAATTCCTAAGTGATTATTATAAATATGATATTTTATGAAGCAAAGGAGTAAAGTATAGTCTATTTTGATCAATACCAGTGATGGCATAATGGCATCCTTGATGTCCTATAAGGATTTTCTAGCTATAGGGTTCCACTCCACCTTTTCTTCTTATATCTCATTTTTTGTGGAAAATATATTATGAGGGATTCCAAATTCAAGTGAAAACCAAGGAGTTATGGGTATCTATTCCAAAAAAATAGACTAGGGCATGCACTTGGCCTTCCCCCTTTGACATGATCAAAGAGCACTCCTAGACAAAATCAAATCAATAATTAAGTTGTGCACAAACTAACCAAAAAACCCAAAAAAAATTCACTTAAGGATCATTAAAAAACCATAGTCAAAATGAGAATACCAACAAGTGTCCAAATTGACTAGAGTTAGAGGTTATCCATAGAGCATCAGAGAGAAAGACAAAGAGGAAAAAATTCCCCCCAAAAGACCAAAGATTAACAATAACTAGCATAGAAGATAGAGATGCCATAAAAACCATTTATCTATGACTTGGAGCCATCACATGAATGTGATCCATGCCAAGCATTACCAAAAATATGAGATTAAGCTTAGTAGTAAACCATCAAGGAGGAAGATCATATCTATTTACATCATAATGGTTAAGAGACTAATTTGCAAGAACATCAGACACCTTATTATACTATCGGGGAGTATGTTTAAAAATAACTCTATTAAAATTTATTTTAATACAATTGATTTTGTAAAGGATTATACTAATTCTTAAATATTTAAGGGTATTAACACTTTGATTTGATAACAATTAAATTCAAATATGATAGTCAATAATCAATGGGATATGTTTCTATCCCACTTTCCATGATTTTTAAAGACCCTTAGCAATGACTTACCCCTCAGTAAAATTATTAGTATTCATGCTAATTATGGAGGAGAAAAAGAAAATAATGGATTTTCCAATGTCATAACCATATCACCCAATACTAGAGCATCCTAGATTACCCCTTAAGACCTTATCAATAAAGATTATATGAAATATTGAGATAGATTAAATGACATCTATGCTAGTAGATAATTGAGGTAGAGAGAAAGATAGAGGAGGAAAAATGCTAAGTTTTTATATAATGATAACCCACCTCTAAGTGGGAGCATAAGGATAATTCAACAGAAGAAAAACTAATTCTTGGATATTGTTCAATGTATGAATCCAAATCCAAGAGCTATTAATAACTATTTGCTTAAAAATTCATCATTAAGCTCATTTCACATATTCCATATAAGGAGGAAATCCATACCATATATAATCTAATTGGAGAAGTCATGAATCTAAAAATTGCATTTCAAGCCTAAAGAGGCTGAGTGAAATAGGAGAGACTAGTCTAAGGGATGTCCATAAGATACACCAAATGTCATAACATGGTACTAATAAGGCAAGAAAGGAATAAATGAGACCTGATTTATTCATGATTCCAACATAAAATGCACCTAAAGGGACCATTAAACCCCATCTTTATTAACTAATCACCAGTAAGGACTCTATCATGAATAAATATCCATATAAAAAATTAGACTTTGGGCCAATGGTGATGATTCCATAGTTTTGTTAAGATATTTTTGAGTAGCTTATTTATAAAGAGATAAAGGGAGAAATAATCATCCACCAAAGTATACTCCCTTAATTTTTTACCACCCCAGGCCAAAGTGTCTACATCATTTGAGCATGAAATAGAATTCTCCTTGAGAATAAGAAGGATTTGGTTCTTATAATCCATCAAAATTAGAACCAACCACTCTTCATGGGGGATCCATTCCATATCTATCTTCCACTTTATACTGGGATATCTAAATTAATTGGATACTAATAACTAATTAACTTAGTGTATCTATTCCACAATCTCATGAAGGTGGGGGTATTTTTCAATGAGAGGGGGATTTCCATCCCAAGAACCCATCCAAATTTGGTCTTTTTTTACCATTATTAATGATTCAAAAAACTTCTTTTTAATCATGGCCTCTCTAATTTTAAGAACTATCATAGTAGGGGAGATTTAAGAGGGGAGAGAAAGGTGAACAATATGATTAGGATTTTTTTTACCTGCATAATTAACCCTTAAGGTTTTCACCCAAATTTGGAAGGAAGATTTGAGAAGATGTAAATATATTTTACCTACTAAAGCCTACCCATTAATTTGAGAAAAATGAAAGCCAAGACCTCCCTCATACTTGTGAAGACAAAGCATCTCCCATTTCACTAAAGCATCTCCCATTTCACTAAAGACCATTTTTTAATAAGCTTTGGTCTCTCAACAAAATCTTTGGCATATTTTACCAATTTATTTGAATATGGATTTAGGAACATGTATCATCAAGGATAAATAAATGGGAATAGCTTTTAGAACTCTTTTGATCAATTTTATTCTACCCCCATAGAAATCCACCTATGAGTCTATTTATAAATTTTGGCTTTTATCTTATGCACTAGCCAGTCCCATTTTGAAAGTTTGTTGTCCTTAAGAAGGATACCAAGATAATTAACTAGTAAAATGACTCTTTCGAAGTGTATATTTTATAAGACAAAGTTTCTTGTCTAGTTGAGGTGTGAAAGAAGAATTTTTTATATTTATCCTCATTAATAACATGACCAATAGCTTTATTGAAGAGCTATAAATTATGGTTAAATTTGGACACTTTTTGAGAAGAGGCTTTTCCCATAAAGGAGGATTCATCAACGAACTACAAATGGGTCATAGGCATAAGGCCATGGGAAAGAGTGATGAATTTAATAGTCTTATCTTCTCTCCCCTTGGCTATTATTCTTCCCAAGATTTTAGCAAGGAAAGTGAACAAATAATGAGATAAGGGATATCCTTTCTATATTCTTCTAGAGGCTAGAAAAGGATTTGTAGAAGTGTCATTCACTAGAGCTAAAAAATAGAAGTAATACAACCTCTAACCCACTAAATCCAATCCTTGGAGAAACTAAAATAATTAATCTATCTAAAAATAAAGTTCCAATAAACCCTATCATAGGCCTTAGAAAGGTCCAATCTAATGAACATATCTAGATAATTTTAGATTTAGATAGAAGAGTACCTCTTGAGCTAAGACTATTTCATTAAGAACCTATCTACCCACAACATACCCCCTTATTCCAGGGAGATGGTCTTATGAATGAGGGGTTTTAATATTTTATCCATGATTTTTGATATTATTTTACACATGACATTATAAAGATCAAAATGATAGAATCTAGATATATGTGAAACATACTAAGCTTTGGGGACCAAGGTGATAAAGGTTTTATTGATCTATTTAAGAATAAATTTTACTACTCTAACTTCTTCCACAACCTTATAGATATTATCCTTGATTATATTCAAAAGTTATTGATAAAATTTGCTAGGAAACCCATCTAGACCATTATTTTTACATTTGCTCATACTAAATACAACTTTTCTTAATTCATTCATGGAGTCTTTGGTAAGAAGAATCTGATATTCTATAATTGAAATACTAGATGGAATTTATTGAATAATATCTTACTTGGAATTCATGTCCAAATGAACATTAATGAAAATATGGGAATATAATCACTATATTCTAAATGATAAGAGAAGAGAACTCAAGTTCCCCAACAATTTTTTTAAGAGAAGATATGTGGTTGAAGGATTTACACTTGAGAAAGGATTTGTGTAAGAAAGTAATATTTTTGTTTCCACATAATTTTCTCCCTTAAATTTTATTCTTCCAACTAACTGATTAGACCCAACTCATCTTGTTTAAGATATTTGGTGATGTTTCTTAAGTGAATGGTTTCATTAACCTTATCTATATTTTCAACAATCATTTTACTTTTGATTGTAATATTACTAAACTCACTCTAATTCCACTTTTTGAGTTGGGATTTGATAAAAGTTAGCTTTTCCACAAAGATATGCATTTTGGTGCCATGATAAGGTATGAATTTCCTCCACCAATCATGAATTTTTTTCATGAGATCAACATGTTGAAGTGACATAAATTAGTAGTGTAAAGGAGATTTATGTGGTTGAGAGAACCCAATTTACACTAGAATTGGCCAATGGTTAGACCCCACATTGTTGAGGATTCTAGATTTGGGGATTCACCCTTGTATAAAGTAGTCTTTCGATAGTAAAGATATATCCAATCTCTTAATGACATAAACTTTACCAATTATACAATTGGACCAAGAAATAACCTCATTATCTAGCTTGATATAAATAAGGTTAAAGGATGAAATATATTCCATCATAAGAGTGGCACTAGCATCAAGCTTCTTGATCCCACCAATAATTTCTTCAAATGAGATAATAAAATTAAAATCCCCTCTAATTAGGATGTAATCTTTAGGAAATAGATTAATAATATAATCTATACTCTTCCATTACTATTTTTACCTCTAAGATAGTAGAGAAATAAGTGTTGAACATTTTTTTTACTGGTCTACCTGGTAAGAGCCAAAATCACCATAATTCCTTAATAAACAATAGTATCAATGACCATGATTTCCATGGGATTCTAAAAAAAAACAATACCATTTGAGGATCCTTGAGAATTATTAGATGAAAAATTAGAAATTGGCCATATCCTCTTAGTAAGAGATTTAAATCATCATTAGATATTTTCCTTTATTTAAAGACCAACATTTGAGGATAGTGGAACTTAACCATTTTGTTTATTTCATGGCATTTATATGGGAAACCTTTTATCCCCTTAATATTCCATGAAATTCACTTCATAATGAGGTGTTTTTGTATACCTTGGATATATATTTCACACTCCCTCAAGCTACTATTTTTTCTCCTTCCTTCTGAATATGGATTGCATTAGGTTTCTATCTTGCCTTATAATTTGTGTCTATCCTCATTTTTTGCTAGAAACTTGATTGTTCCACTGAGATATATAAGGGAGGGGGTCCAATGAAGGTAATTAAAGGACTATATATTGATAGGAAGAATTTGTCATTTATCCAAAGTTTCCATAATTTGTGTTTCAATCCTTTCTAATTTATTTTTTCTAAAATTTTCTTATCCTTATGAGTTTTTAAAACTAGATCCTTAGCATTAGGTAAAATAGAGTGATTAAAAGAGTGAATTATCAAGTTAGGTGGGATACTAAAAGATTATTTTTTAAATTGAGTTTAAATAATTTTTATTTACATATAAATATTATCATCTTTAGGAGGCTCATCAATATACAAAGAAGCAAAATGATTATCATATAAGGAAGATACAGAAATAGGGTTCTTGGTTTTAATGATATGATTTCTCTTAGGCTCTTGAAACATTTATGGATTGGGGGATTCCTTAGATATTTCATGAGAAAAAATTAAAATATTTGAAAAGATGCTCATATTCATTACATATTCTAAATATAAATGGAATGTTCTCATAATCAACCTCTTTTTCCCAAACCCCCTCCCTGATTTGCATGGTAAACGTTTTTGGAAGAGGATTATTGAAGTTTAAAAGGACACATATTATATCATAAATAATATGTTAAAAATGAAAAATTATCTTAATAGTTAACATATATGTACCTAAGGTATTGTTGATAGTAGTGAAGACCACATGGTTCCAAAACTCAAATGGCAATCCAAAAAACCACATTCAAACTAGTCTAATAAATGGTAATTCTTATTTCGCTCTAAACAAAGGATGCCACAAATTTATAAATAAACATAAACATACCATGAACCATGGACCTCATTAAATAATACATTACATGTCTTATTCATTAATAAATATTACTTAGAAATACCCATTTGGGTAGATTGATACTTAAGATTCCCTTAAGGTTATCCATTATTTTTGTGCCCAATTCCTAATTTTTTTTAAGGTAGGTCAAAATTACATGAATCTATAAATAATATATAACCTTTATAAAACCTTAATATCATCTTAAAATCCTAAAATGCTGAATATTAAATATTGGATATCTCTTTGCCATTTTCATGTAAACTGCTTCATTTTTATGAGTCTCTACTTTTAGCATGCGAAAGGGATGAGAAAGAGATCCCCTACCTCAATTTTCATTATGTATATCCAACTTAAAGTCTAGTTTCTTAAGGTTTTTATGAATCACTCAATCTCTATGATTCATTAGTATATTATATAATATTATACTATACTATACTATATAATATGTTTGCTTCTTATTTCAACATTGCATTCAAGGGCTTAATAGTCTCAACAAAACTAGATATAAATTTTCACAAAAAGTCAATATTACCAAAGAATGTGTTTAATCACATTTTTATTTTGGGAAGAAGTATTTTATAAATTACATTAACATGTTCAAGATTGATAAAAATAACTTCCTTGGTGATTATGTGACCAAGGAACTTACCTTTTGTGATGCCAAAGATTATCTTCTTTGGGTTGAGATAAATACCATACCTTTTACACCTCTCAAATATATTATATAGGTGGTGTATGTGATCATATATATGATTTGATAAAATGATTAAGTTATCCATATAAATAATTATGAATTTACCAATTAGACCCTCAAAATAAAAATCTATGGTTCTCTAAAATGTGGCCTCTACATTAATGAGACCAAACAACATCCTATTGTAAATGAAGGTGGCCAACTTTCTTGTGAATGTAGTTTTGTCTCTATTTTTAAAGTTTACCAGGACAAGGTTATATACCAAGAATCCATCCAAGAAGGAAATCATCTGTGATACACTTACCATCTAAATCACTTCATATAAGGAGGGTAGGGGATAGTTGTCTGTATTAGAGGCCTATTATAGGTTTCTAAAATTGACACAATAAATTTTATCCATTCTTTTTATGAATGGGAAGTAGGTTATCAAACCATGTGAAATGTCATTATTATAAGATAATACTAGTTGAGAGAATCTTATGAACCTATTTATAGATAAGGTGCTTGAGATATGGGTTCATAAGTCATTTCCTCTGCTTAAATGGTCTCTAATTTTGATTGAGTGGGATGGTGTGCATTTCATATTAGGGTCAAATACTGTGAGATATTTGTATGTATAGGAAATGAAATATTTGTAACATATAATTAATCTCATGAATTTTTCTATTTCATTTTGGTTACAATCAATACTAATATGAATATCTTTAGGTTACTCATCTAAGCCTAGGTTGATGGTGAGCAACTACTAGTCAATAGAAGTTGGTGTCTCTGGTCTGCATGTAGATTTATCTAAGTTGAACACCCTCTTTAATGAGATCATGCCTTTTAGGATGTGGTTTTATCTCAAGTTTTTAATACCATTTTCATCACATTCCTTATTAAGGGGGTTATATCTATCTTTCTCATATATGATCTACATGATAAATAACCTAGAGCTATTTAAGAAATCCAATGCATGATGATTATCATTAAAAACCTTGAATTTATCTACATTTTATAGAAATTATGGGTAGGGTATGATATCTATTTAAAAGTTATACATTTTTAAGTCATACAAATGAGATAGATTTGTAACAAAGGCCTTATAGTATCCACAACATGGTTATCTTATATGGGGATAGGAATGACATTAAATGCATCAAATGTCTCTATCAAGTCCCACACTTTGTGTTTATATTTTATTAAGACAATTTACATTATAAATTAATTAGGACCTAATTGATTACTAATTAATAAGCCCATATACCTTCAGTTCTTTGATATTGTGATTTAGGGCCAACTATAGACCTAGGATCAAGGCTTCATACTCTAAAAGGTTATTTATGTAAGGGTAACCTATAGGCATCTAAATGTCATTTTACCTGTGGGTCAATAAATAGTATCCCAATACCAAAACATTGTTTGGAACATCCCCCATCAAAGTACAAGGACCATAATCCTAATAATAGAGAATTATTTTAAACTTTGTCTTTTGCTTATTATGTTGATAGGGTATAAATGCCTATGTTAGAGGATACTATGATTATATTCTCATTAAATGAATTTTATTACTTGATATTATGCTTCATCCTAAGCTCTTTGTCAACATGTATTTGATTACACATGCCTCTTAAAGGTAGCCACATATGGGATAAGTTTTTAGTCATGTATCCATTTAAGTTTTTAGACCAATCCCTACTAAGCAACATCCCATAAAATTCTAGGATTTTCACCACTTAAATAGTTACATGTGGAAATTTAGGATCTCACTTACCACCTTAACCTCAAAATTTTATATTTAAACCACTACATTATCTAATTTAATAGGTGTAAGTCTTATTATTTAATAAATTCTATTAGGAATGATGTTTTCTAAGGCTCTCAAGTTGACTAGATAGTTATGCAAGTTCTTACGAAACAATCTAACTTAAGGAGGAAATAAGGAAACTATATCTTATTCTTATGTATGATCACATTGGTATGTGAAAATTTAGGCTAAAAATTTATTTGGTTTCTTTTTCAAGTACTTTAGGAGGAGGTCTCTTTGTTTAATGATCTAGGTAATCTCATGTGGTGTGACATTTAGCTTGATTTTATTCACGTGTTATATTATGTTTTACCCAATATTTGTAGGATAAGGTTGGACCTCTTTGGGGAGCTTGGGGTTATTAGATTTTAGAGGTGGAGGATCATTTATTTCTCTAGGATTAGGAGGGTTACACCATTTTTAGGATGAGTGGACATAGTAAGGGGCTTATATTATGTTTGGTTCCTAAGGGCATAGTTGTTTCTCTAGTTTTTTAGAAAGCATGCACCTCATTGGTGGCATATTTTGGTTCATTATCCTCTTGGATAGATAAATCTAATTTATATAATAGCATATTATTACTTATGTATATTGAATAAATAGGTGCATTGGGATGATTGGTGGCATTGGGATGGTCAGGAACTACATTGTATTATTACATTTCTCTTTGGAAGATGTCAAATACACTACAGAGCTTGATAAAAACCAACGCCCCATGTTGGGCTATGTTATACACAAGACACCAATTCAATAGTGAAATATCAAAGATGATAATATTATTATATCTCAAATTTTCACCCTGGGGAAGGTGTCTTAAATCTCTCTCACTTGATCTATATAATGGGATTAGTATTAGGTTGTGGGTGACCTTTAAGTAGACTAAACATCTAAATTTTGGGATACCTCCCAAGTACAACACCTATACTAAAAACTACACTACTAAATTTCTTGGAAAAGGGATAGAAATAAGGATTAAACTAAAAAAAAATTTAGGTGATGCACCAAACATGATATCCTCTACTTGTTAAGGTTTTCATTATGAAATAAGTTACAATTTGATTCTACTAATCTAAAATAGTCTATATTGCACTAGTGCTTCAATATGAAGGTTATGGTAATTACAAAGGATTAATATGACATTAAATAGGTAAAAATATCATACACTAATGGAATATTAATTATAAAACTCAACAAACTATGTGTCACACTTCATATGACCTATGAAAGGAAGACAAACTCACATAGAGGAATGAAAGAGAAGGACAAATGCAAGGAAGACCACTCACCATCACAAATCACTCATCAAAAATTCATTCCAAATTAATTTATGCAAACTAAAGATATAAATATTTAGTTTTAATCTATTTAAATAGGAAATTCCAAGCCTTAATTTTTGTATGGCTTTTCTATTACCAAATTGAGGATACATTCTAAGTCATTCAATGCTTGTTTTATAGCAAGAATACAGGTGAAGATAAAGAATTTGGTGTAGAAAGATAATTATGACCATTCATCATTATAATATTTAAAAAATAGGATAAGGTTGATAAAAATCCCATTGATAATGTGTTTTCATCTTCTTTCTTGAAATTTATGACCAAGTGTTGATGAGTTTCCTTATAAAGAGAGGCTTAGAAAGTTACTTTAGACATCCTAAACTTATTGAATATAACTCATTTACATTGATTATACACATTTTAATTTTTAATGGAAGTTATAAGTCTTTAAATTGATACTTTTCATGGATAATAAACTTCTATTCCAACCTTTATCTCCTCTTTGCCTCTTCATCAAGTGAAACATGCATTTGAGCTTCAATTCTCTCTAAAGACTTACTCTTTATATTAGAAATTATTTAATCTATCAAAGTCAAGTTTTTTTCCATGGATAAATACATCATAATATATAACTTTATGATGTTCTTGTATCAGTTCAATGATCTTTGGTCTTCTATGAGGGTTACCTTGTAGTTGCAGCCCTTATAAGAGAGTAGTCAGAGATCTTCTTTTCCATGGAAACCTCAAGAAACCTTAAGGACTATCTCTTGAATTTTTTTTAAGAATAGAGAGTCTTGAATTTTTTCATACCATTCTTTTGGGATAATTTAATTTATGTTTTCAAACCACAACCTAGCTTTATAAGGCTTGTAACTAGGCTTCTCATGTTAGTTAATGGGGCAGTTCTCACTTTGGCCCAATATAGTGACTTGATAACTCATTTATCACCTTGAGAAGAATATAAAGTGTAGTATATAAGTTCATATTATCTATTATCAAGATAATAATGCCTTAAAACTTTATTTTATGCCTTGTCAAAACTTTTCATGCTTCCAAATAAACATATAACCTTCATTTTTGGCCTTTTTCCAGATAATCTACCTACAAACACACTAAAAATATATTGTACTAGGTGCCAAGGAGAGTAAAAAACATCATAAAATTCACTTCAAGTATCATCCAATCCATATTGGGCACTTAAGAAGTCAAACTCATCCATCAAGTCCTTTTGAAGGTTTTAGGCAAGGTTTAAGTAACATAATTTCTTAACAATTATTCATAGCTTGAAGGGCTTGGATTTTGAACAAATGCCAATGATTTTGAGTGGATAGTTTCCTTAAAATTTCCTAAATATTTAATAATACCATGCATATTCTCATGGATGTTCCCACATGATGAACATGTTTCTCAGGTGACTTGGTCTACAACTATGAGCTCAAGTAGGGTGATTTGGTCTAAAAAGATATTAAAATGTTTCTATTAGGATATATGCACCTATTTGAGGTATGTATATCCATTTATAATTAATTAAAGTGATATTATTTATTAAACCACTTATCAAACTCATTGTAAACTATGTGATCCTATGATCAAGATTTGAGAGCAATATTATGTTATTGACCTTATGAGCCTATGTTTTACATTTTATCCCTTCTCTCAATGGCTTGAACTCATTGTAAAATTTAACCACATTTTTAAAACTTTTTAAACCTAAAAAACACTCCCATACTTTCAATAATTCTTATATTGTCATACACATACTTGTGTATAACAGTCTTAGGCTCTTGACTGCAAGTATGAATCAAGTTCTTTCTTTATTGGTAATTTAGTGTTTTGGTTGACAAGGAGAGGTGTTTCATGTTTTATTGACTCTTTATAAGCCTATCCAACTTTGATTCACTCCATACATATACCTTATCTCCAATCTTACACAACATGCTTGTAGGTTCACCTTTAGGCCTAAAATGTAAATTTAGCATAAAATATTCTTCAACAAGCCTATTATTTCTTAGATGATTCTTGAAAGGTGATATAATGTTTCTTCATTTTTCTTGACCTTTTCAACCTTTTGACACTCTTTGAACCCATTTGACTAGGATATATCTTGACTAAACAAGTATGATGTTATAAATAACACTTGCCTTAAACTTGTCAAACATACCTTAATCTATGTTAAATGTGTCTTATGAAGGATTTACAAGACTATCCATAAATATAAAGGCTTTAATAGGCAATTTTTCTATTGGAACTAGTCTATAGTATCCAAATTTTGGCTAACATATTTGGTGACCTCCTTGATATGCATGCTTGTTATGCATCTAGACTAGTGGCCTTGTGCATCCATTAGGCTACAAATTCATGATTATAAATTGACTTGAATACAAAATAAGAATTATGCTTGACCATAACCTTAAAAATAATAGAACTAAATGAACAAAAGACACACACCACACCATAAAAATGTGTCATAAGACACTTGGTGGAAAGACAACATAAAGAAAACAAGACACACCTCTGCTTTAAGTACTCAGGGAACATAAGAACCTACTCTAGCATATACAAAGCTATAAAATTGATCTCAATATAATGGATTAAAGTGTATCCCATTGGCTGGGATACTCAACTCCTCTCCATTGAGTTTTGCATCTGAAAGGCATTATGCTCCTTGCAACCAATGACAACATATGGTCCACTCCATAATGCATCAAACATGTATCAAAATTGGTGTGTTTACCTAGTTTATATTTATCCTCATTACATTTCAAGACAAGTTCTCCCTCTTTATATGATATTTAAATAGCCCTCTTATCAAAGGTTCTTGTCACTAGTGTTTGATGAATTTCTATGGTGTGCATAGCATGATTTCTTATCTCCTCCAATGCTATCAATTATGGCAACCTTATTTCCATAAGATCATTATCCATCCTCTCAATCTAATATGAAAACTCAAGAGCTGGTAACTTAAGTGAAATAGGCAACGTATATTATTTCCCATAGATAAGCATGTAGGGTGATTTTCCAATAACCTTATTAGGGGTGACCCTATCATCCTATAGATCCATCCTCAACTTAGTGTGCCAATCTATTTGATTGTCCTCTATTGTTATCTTAATAATTCTAATAAAGTTATTATTAGTGGACTCAACAATCCCATTACCTTGAGGGTATTAATTAGAAGAAGAAATTATATAAATGCCATGCATGAGATCCCACTCCATTGTTCTTGCATCATTAAATGCTAAAGCATTATAAAACATTATTGTTGAAGGCATACAAATCTAGTCACTAAGTCTTCATACAAGTCAAATTTTGATTTTTCACTATCCTCCTTGAGGGATATGTCTTCCACCTACCTTGTGAAATAGTCTATGGTTATAATCATCTATTTATGGATAACACTTGAATGTGGATTTAACATGCCAATAAAATATAGGCCCCATTACATGAATGGCTAGTCTACTTGAATAAGGTTAAGAGGAAGAGTTGAAATCCTTTATTTACTTGTAAAAAATTAACACTTTGGACACCTTCTAACCCTTTTATAGTATCCTTGACCAAACTAGGATAATAGTAACCATCCCTCATTACTTTTATAGTTGTTGTCTTAGGTGTAAAGTGGCCTCCAACTAGTCCATCTTGGAATTGTTCTATGTATCTTAGTAACATACCATTAATATCTCTCTTAAAAATAAAACCATCCATAAGAACATAAGGTATATATTTTAATCTAAAGTATCTTCTCTTTATTCTATCCAAACCTATAAGACATTCACCCATTTCAAGGAACCTTACCATGTCTTGTGTCTAACTTGGGGAGAGTGAAGGTATAGCTACAATAAGATCATCTTGTAGTGTCACAACAATATATATTTCCTCTTGAAGGTTTATTTCTAAGTTTTCACACAACCCTCTCCCTCTTGCCAGTTTAGTGGCCTTAATCTCCACATCATATTTCATGACTTTGGCTATTCATCCAACCCTCGTTTTCATTCAAATCCTTATTTAAAATTAAGTATTTTAGGCTTGGGTGGGTCACCATGGCATGAATATTGTTATTAGACACCATATGTCTAAGATTATTTAGGATCCTTATGATTGAAAACACTTGATTCTCAATTAAGGTTTATCTCTCCTCATACTCTTCTAGACCTTCACTAAATAAAGTGATGGGCTGCTCAATACATTCATTATTATTTTTCATTACCATAGATTAAATGGTGTCAAAATTAATAAATTCATACAAGAATAAATTATTGGAAAAATTAGGGTTAATTAATTTTGGTGTTTGTGCAATAGCTTGTTTGATATCCTCAAAAATATTTTTTCTCTCTTTAGTCCAAACAAAGGCTTGATGTTTCTTCAACATATCTATAATAGGTTTTAAAAGGTTAGAAAAAATAGGTATAAACCTCCTCAAAAAGTTTATTTTACGAAGAAAAAATTTCAAACCTTTCTTATGTTTGGGAAAAGATAATACTAATATGGAAATCACACTTTAAGGGTTTATATCAAGCCCATCCTTAGAGATAATATGATTGAATAACTTACCCTCATAAACTACAAAAACACATTTATTGGGGTTTAAAGAGATTAAATATTTCCTACACCTTTCAAAAATCAACTTAATATGAGCTAGATGATCACTAACCTTCTTAGATAAAATCATGATATCATCAAGATAGATTAGCACCATTTGGTTGATCAAACCTTAGAAATACATATACATGGATATTTAAAATGTAGCCCCTACATTAGATAGCCAAAATTAAATTATATTTTAGGAATATGTGCCCCATTTAGTATTTAATTATGTATTATATTGATCTTATTATTTCACCAAGACTTGGTTGTAACCTAAATAGTCATCTAAAAGACAGAAATGTTGAGAACCTACCACCACTTGAAGGATTTATTCCATATAAATTAAGGGATAGTGATATTTCAATGACACCCTATTAAAGTCTCTAAAATACACACATAATCTGATCACACCACTCTTCTTACTCATTTAAGCTAAGTTGTCAACCCATGAAGAGTGCTTTATAGGAAAAATTATTCTTGACTTTATCAACTTGGTGAGATCATTTATCATTAGATTTTCCACTTTAGGATTGATGGGACTTTTTTTTTTCCTTATGATTTTAGCATTGGGATAAATTTTTATAGTGTGTTTAGCCAATGTGGGATCAAACCCTTTGAGATCACTATATTCCCAGGTAAAGACATCAAAAAGTTCTCTACATAACTCAATGAGTGCACCCTCTTAGTTGAAGTACATACCTTTCTAAGATTTATGAGTTTATATTTGAATATGGCCACCTTATCATGATTTTAATCTTTGGTAGACATTCTTACATGGGAATAGTTACATTCATCTTCTTCATTTTATCTACAATATTTATGCATGATCTGCTAACTTTTGGCTATCATTTAGGAGTTGCCATACTATTTTGTGGCTGCATAATTTAAGGAATGAAAGTAATCTTAAAATTATAATTTATTTAATTTTATTTTGATTTTTGAGAGAAGTTATCATACCTTATTCCTTGAGGCATACAAGGTATGGTGGATACACTTTTACCCATATCTTAAGCATCATCAACTGCTCTTCTTTTAGACCTTGTGTTAGCTATAATAGAAGTATCATTAACTCTACTTGTCCTTAAAATTTGTTTGACTACAAAATACTATCCATATTGATAATTAAATAGTGTATAATTGGATTTAACTTTTTCTCCACTTGTCATAACTTGATTTAAAATTTTATCTTGTGTCATGGATGGAATGATCCCATTTAGTAGCATATAAACTTGAGTAAACATTTCACTTTGATTAGAAGGATTATTAGGGGGGCTAATATATTTATAATACCATTAATTATCTTGAACCAAATTGGTTTGAGTAGGTACCATTGCTCTAGAAGTCGAGGAAGCATTGGGATAGTTACTATTGTATGGTCTCACCTTGGTAATTTTCCCTTGTCCTTGAGAATTACCTTGGAAGGGTTAATTGGATTGGTATGAAGCTTGATAAGGCCTATTAAATTTATTTTTATTCCTTTTTTCATTATTGTGACCTTGTTTTTGAGGGTCTTAAGTGTTAGAACATTTAATGACTAAGTGGTGTTTCATTAACCCTTAGCTCACCTTAGTGTTAATTAAATAATGAATAATATATTATTTATTAACTTGAGATAAAAACCTTAGTTAAATAAATATTAATACTATAGCTATTTAATTATTACTAAATTTTATTAAATGTGATTTTAGGATGGATGGACCCATTATTTCACAATGGTCACCTCCCCTCATGAATTTTATAAATAGAGTTTTACCCCTATTGTAAATTCATTCAATCTTGATATGATTTCAAGTGAACAAGGTATTGTGAAAGCACATAGAAGAAGTGAGATCGAGAGGAATTTTATTGGGGTTGGATTGGTTTCTCATAATGGATATATCAATTTGTGTATTTTTACCTCTTTGAGGTCTTCCATGGTAAATTCACTTCTCAACATTTATTTGTGTCTTTGTTGATTAATTCATGTATCTAGATATATCCTATGTGATTATATTGCATATACATTTTGAATTTTATCATTAAATAATAATTCAACATTATTTCACTTACTTGGTTGACTAAGAACAACCAAGTTATCAAAGTCGATGTAGGAATGGGAGAAAAAGTAGAAGTAGAAGGTTGTATATTAGGAAATAATGGTAGGGGAGGCCTTGGGGATATCTTTCCAAATTATGAGATTGTTTTAAGATTTGATGACAAGGTTATAAGTTTTTGATAAGGTTTCCCCTCCCATGGATTGTATCACAATAGATATATCACTATTAAAAGCTTTGAGATAGTATAAGATTGCATAATTTAGAGTGGGACTTAAAAGAATTGGGATCCTATCCCATGTCTTTTGGAACCTATAATAAAATTCTTTCATGAATTCTTGTGGGGATCTCTTGATAGTAGTCAATTACAGCTTAGCTAGTGATAAATGGTCACTCTTGTCCTCAATTTTATTAATTGACTTATCTCCCAATTATCCAATGAGTTAATTAAATTAAGGGCCAAAGTCTTATACCAATCCAATTATTTTCCTTTAAATGAAATTTCCAATAAACTAATGGCTACATTATCTTGGGTGGTATTATGGATATTAAAAAAGTTGTTCATATCTCTTATATGCTCCATAGGTGTATAGTGATCTCTCCACTAAAAAATGGAATAGTATTAAGGGATTCCATAGGGATATCATCATATTGGACAAGTTTTATGGGATACCCACCATTTAAAGTCACAAAATGTAGATTTACAGCCATAATTCTAACTTTGAGAGAGCTTGAAATATATGGGAAGTGAAGCTTTCTTCTTGGTGTCTTGGTATAAGGAAGAGTATGTATAAATCTCTTTATTTTAACTAAAAATAAATTTAATTAAACAAAATAAATATGAATACATTTATCCCTTGAGTTAATAACTTGTTAAATTCATTAGATGTTGCATGAATGAAACTATTACAGCTAAAAATTTACAAAGTCTAGCATAAATCTTGGACAATCCTTATTCAAATATGTCTCACTGGGCATGCCATAATTATTATATCTCATATTTTAAATATTTATAGGGTTTATTCAATCTCTCTCACTTGATCTATAAAATGGGATTAGTCTTATATTATGGGTGACCTTTAAGTAGACTAAACCTTTATATTTTGGGCTAGCATCAAATTACAACACCTATACTAATAAATACAATACTGATTTGATTATAAAATGGATATAAGGAAGGTTAAAACTCACAATAAAACTTTAAGGTGATTCACAAAACATGATATCCTATACTTGATAAGGTTTGCGCTATGAAACAATAAGTTACAATATGATTCTACTATTCCAAGACAGTCTCTATCACACTAGTGCTTCAATATAAAGGTTATGGAAATTAAAAGGGATTAAGAAGAAATTAAAGAGGTAATAATAGCATGGAATAATGACATATCAATTATCAAAATCATAAAACCATGTGTCACACTTCATATGACTTGTGAAAGGAAGACAAACTCACATAAAAACATGAAAGAGAAGGACAAATGCGAGGAATCTCACTCACCATCACACAACATTCATCAACAATTCATTATAGATCATTGTATGCAATTTAAATATATTAATATTCAATTTTAATTAATTTAAATAGGAAATTAAAAGTCTTAATTTTGGTATGGATTTTCCTTTACCAATTAGAGGATACATTTTAAGTCATTCAATGCTTATTTTATAGCAAGAAGAGAAGAGAAGAGAGAGAGAATATGGTGTAGAAATATCATTATGGAAATTAATCATTAGAATAGTAAAAAAATAGGAAAAGGTTGACACCAAGCCCATTGAAAATGTGTTGTCATTTATTTTCTTGAACTTCATGCCCACGTGTTGATGAGTTTAATTATGAAGAGTGACATGGGATGTTACTTTAGCCATCCTAAAATTATTAAATATAACTCATTTCCATTGAGGATACACCCTTGAATTTTTAAGGGCAATTACAATTTCTTAAAATAGCACTTGACATGATTAATAAACTTATATGCCAACCTTTGTCTCTTTTATGCCTCTTCATCAAGTGAAACCTACATTTATGCTTCAAGTCTCTCTTAAGAATTACTCTTACCATTAAAAAATGTTTACTCTATCAAATTTAGGTTTTTTTTCCATGGATACCTCAATCTTAATATATCACTTTATGATTTTCTTGAATTAGTTCAAGAGTTTTGGTCTTCCTTGAAGGTTGCATTGTAATTGCAACCCTTACAAGAGAGTATTCAAAGATCATCTTCACCATGGAAACATAAAATAACCTTAAGTACTATCTCTTGGGTTTTTTTAAGATTATAAAGTATTCAATATGTTCATACCATGATTTTGGGATTATTTTTTTTATATTTTCAAACCACAACCTACCTTCATAAGGCATGCAACTAGGCTTCTAATGCTAGTTAGTGGGGAAATTCTCACTTTGGCCTAATATAGTGACTTGGTAGCTCATTTATCACCTTGAGAAGTATGTAAAATGGATTATATAGGTTCATATGATATATTATCATGATCATAGGGCCTTAAAACTTGATTTGAGGGCCTATTATAACTTTCCATGCTTTTAAATAAGCCTACAACCTTCATTTATGGCCTTTTTCATGTACTCTACCTTTACGCACGTTAAAAATATATTGTACATGTGATCATAGGAATCCAAGAAAGGAGGTTATTAACATGTTAGTTTAATTAGTAAAAAAATTAAATAAACATATTAACACTTACATTCCAAGCCTAGATCTTAAGGGTAAGCTTAATGGCAAAATACAAGTGAAAGCACAACTAAAATGTAAAAGACAATGAATCTTTTAACTTTCTTGGGAGATCCAAATGAATTTTTGGGTGGCTTGCTTGGCTTATACTCCAGATAGTATTTATAAATATAGGTTATATATCTCCTTCTCTCCTTAGTACTATGGCTTGTGTTGTGGCTTGATATAGCTTG
Source organism: Torreya grandis (assembly GCA_037957365.1). Classification (NCBI taxonomy): domain Eukaryota; kingdom Viridiplantae; phylum Streptophyta; class Pinopsida; order Cupressales; family Taxaceae; genus Torreya; species Torreya grandis. Next base: position 688,007 of record JARHVA010002564.1, read on the forward strand.
CCTCAAGATTTTAACAATATAACACTACTTGCAAGGAAATTTTTGCATTATAACACTACTCTTATCAAATATTTAAAGTCATTTGTGTATGATAAATTTTCACCAAAATATCTTAAAATTAAATAGGCAAAGTAATGTATTTATAAGATTAATAACTAACCTCAACCCAAGGTGACTCAAGATGGAGTTTAAACATACAATGAGTTCAAACCTAACCTATGTGAGTCAAATATAACCCCAAATAGATTTAATAGGTGTCAATTACTCATGATTTACAATGAATAGGCATGGGTATCCAAAATGAGATATTTTAGGATATATACAAAGAGATTGACAACTCACAAAAGGTCATGATAAAAGACTATGATATTTGCATTTTTGAATTTAATTTTTTAGTTATTCATTAATTACACATGGGTAATTCAACTAAGAATTTAATTTGATTTAATTTGTCAATTAATTTTTATTATCCATTTATCTCTTTCAATATTTGATACTTATTCATGTGCCCAACGTAATGGGTCCATAATATAAATTGACTATTATGATGTTGTAGGATTATTAGGGAAGAATCTGTGAGAGGTTATGATTGCATACAATAGGATACCCCAATTATGGATACCTCAACAAGATTATGAGCTTTGAAAAATGAAGCATAAGGAAATTTAGGATTTTCAGTGATTCCTAAGATTAATTTATAATGGTTGGTAAGAAATGGTCTAAATTTTGGTAAAAATCCAATTGTGGAGAGTTTTAGGTGTCTATAGTTTTCCCCTATTTAAGAAGATGTTTCAAGTTTTAGGCACAATAATGTATTCTCAAATAATGAAGTAGGCCAAAAAGAAGATAATGATTGAATAAAAAGCTCCAAACAATGTTTGGGAAGCCTATAATGATTCCCCCTTGAGGGAGTGGATAAAACATACGATTGATGGATGGTCCCTCAAAAAGAAGTAAGAAGGATAATGTCATTAACACATGGGTATGATTCATATAATAAAGAGAATGCTTGCATGAATTGATTTAAAAATAAGTACTAATTTTTCTAAAGGTAGTTATAATCAGTAACAAAGATTAAGACACTGATTTTCCCAAAGGTGGTAATAATAAGTGGCACAAGCATATTCCCCAATTAGGGTTGATGTGTTGAAATAATGATTTTCCCACAGGAAGTTATAATCATTAAAATGACCTAGAATAAAAAATGATTTTTGATTTTACCTTAATAGGGCATATTAGTAAGCATAACTCAAGTATATAACTTATTATACAAATTAAATATGAGTGGGAACAAATGTGGATGTGATGGTATAATGACTAAAGAATCCACAAATAACTAGGCACACGAGGATGTGAAAAGTGATGAAATAGATGAATAAAAGAATAAGAATTGATCAATGGGAATGATTCAATTATATCTACCAATGCAGATATGCTCATCCTAATTAACATTGATATAACTAGAATGTGATGGGTGTCATCATCCCCTTCATTTAATCAACTTTGTGTTGATGTCATATTTAACCAGGGATGTGTCTAAAGCTATATGCAACAAGAGGACATAGAGATTTAGTAATTGAATGGAGGTGTTTGTATTTTTTTTGTTTTGGGGGGTTTTTAATGTCTTAGGGATTTCTTGGGGAAAACCTTATTGGAATCAAACTATGCAAATCTACCAAAAATAAACACACGTTGCAGAGATGAAATAGATTACTAGAAATAAACACACATTGTATAAATAAAATTGATTGATGGACACAAACACACATTACAGAAATGAAATAGATTGCTAGAAACAAACACACATTGCAAAAATGAAATTTTAATCTAAAACACCTACAGGAACAAATTTACAACAAATCTTAATTTTAAGGAGTTGGAAGCATTTATAAATTTAACAAAGTTACCTATTTAATTTTGTGAATAGAAATATAAATACCGACAAAAATGAAGATCTTGGTTCTTTGGAGGAGTGGGCCCTTGCTCCACCTAGAACATGATTTGAAAAATTTAATTTTCTTTCAAAATAGAAATGGCTATTTCATTGATAAAATGTTCTATATTACAAATTTACTAATCTATCCTTTATCTCCCTATTCTTCAATGATTTTCTCTATCTTCTATATTCTATATCTCTCTCCTTTATTACTAAATTCCTAGGTCTATCTATATAGATGCTTTGATGGTTCTAACTATTTCATAGATACAATGGAACTAAATCATGCCTAGAATAGATGTTGAATGAAGATGTAGTTGGATGTCTAGTTGTGTGATAAATGTCTTGATTTTACAAGTTTGGAAAATTGGGAATCTATTCCTGATTTAATGGGATCATTAATCTGACAGATCACTGGCCATTTGGAATAGATCCTCATCAGTTCCATATTTAGCTATAAAAGTTCTAGAGCTTATCTATAGGAGTACCAGAGCTAAATATAGAGTTTCAGAGTTAAGTTTGAAAATGCAACAACTTTAAATAGTATGGTGGAGTTTTGGAACTAACTATGATGGTTTTGGAACATATTTTGTAGGTTTCAAAACTAATTGTGATGATTCTAGAACAGATTCTACAGGTTTTAGAACTAATCTGAATTGAGTCCAATGCTTCCAAAAACATGCAATCCACTTCATATTTGTTCTTTATCTTGATGATGACCTATTTTATTGCAAAATTATAATTTCCCAACACACTTGTTAGGAATTACAGGTCTTTTAAAATGTTAGAATCATAATCAACAAAAGATGGATAATCACATCCTAACACATCTCAGATCAAAATAAAAGTTACAAAATGTAATCAAACTTAATAGAAAGAGAGAGTAAGATGAGGTCATTTATTATACATTTATTGGGAATATCCTAGCCTCATCACTTCCCCCATACTTACTTTTTTGTATGTCCCTTTACAAACTTCACTCTTCAAATTTGGGATTGTAAATCCTGCATTCCATTTGATTGCTCAGATCAAATGGCTAGAATTGAATATCCCAATTCTTTGATTCAGAAGTACTATATCCTGCTCCTACTACTTTTCTTTTCCATTCCTCAAATTGAGTGGGATGTTGAGGTTCCCTATTTTTCCTAGGAGATATGGGGGTGAGAAATAGAGGTGGCCTTGTCCGCATTTCTATCTATATGCTCAGGGGAGTTTCATTGATCTAGGGAATTATTGTGCATAAATATTTTTCCCTTTCTAAACTATAAATCAAATTTGAAGGGGATATTACTTCCATTATTTTCAATGCCATCGAGAGAAATTCCCATCTTCTTAAACAGGCATCATAGATATTATCAAAATTTTCCCTTTCATAAGAGGTAAAGACATCCATGTTTTGCTATAAACTAAAAAGATAAGGTCCCTTGAATTTATCATTAAATGCATGGGATTGGAAATATGTAGCAAAGGTGAATGGATTACCATAATAAATTCTCATGCAGAGATCAGATGAACTAGCCTTTGAGTAATGCTCTAACTCCCTTTCTTTCCATGCAATATAATTTTGAAAAATAGAGATAAATGTTTTAAGCTATCTTTCTCCTACATATAAATTAATCATAAAACCTGTATTTCTTTCTAGTATAAAATTGCAGAGCTAAAATTCACAAAGAAGGTTTTTCTGTTCTATATTAGCTGAGTAGGTGGCTGAGAAATTAGCTTCATCTTTTATTTCATGTGGAAGGCCACATGTTATCCTTGACAACTACCAACAAATGAATTATTCCTCTAAAAATATGTTATAAATAGGAGAAGGTCTTCTGCATGAAAGCAACTTCTCACTCATCATACAAACTATTTATATTTTCACAAGACATTTATACTTACCATTTTCCTCCTTTTAAATTTTGTCTTCCCAATCCTTCTTTGCTTTCTCTTCTTCTACCAGTTTGCCTTTCAAGTCTGTATTGGATGATTTGATTTCACTGAGTTCTCTGCATGTGTCATCCCATAACTACTTGAGTGGAAGATAAGTCAATTTAGTCTATGTAGAGAATGTTGACATAGAGGTTTGTATTCTACATTTTTCCTCATTCTCCATTAGTTGCCTTTTAATTTCTACTAATTCCTCATTCTTGGCTATGAATTGGGTTTTTAATTATGCAAGGAGCATTTCCTTCTGTTCTAACTTGAGTTTGAGGAAGTTCAATTCCTCATCCTTTTCCTTGATAATGAGTTCTACTCTAGACAAAAATATAGCCTATTTAATCTATTGGTTTTGTTCATTTTCTAAGAGTTCTTGGGGAGTTAAGCATTCCTCTTCCACCATAGGGGATTTCCATTTCCTTCTCCAAGATGCCTATTCATCTTCTACATGTGATGGTGCTGCAGTCTCACCCATTTCTTGGAAAACTAGCTCCTCAAATCTTTCATCTTCTTTTTCCTTTTCTGCTTGGCTTGGTCTAGGAGGAGTCATGGCCATGTTGTCCAAAATATCAGCAGCTTCAGTTTCTAGCCTTTCTTGTTCTTCCAGCTCCTCTAAACTTTCTTTAGACTTGTTATGACATTTTCTTCCTTGAAGAACCTCAAAATGTGTAGACATAGGTCTCCTCTTAGAACTTCTTTTGATGTTCACCTTTTTCTCAGGCCTGGGTGAACTATCATTGTCAGAGATAGGTATAAGTTCTTTTATAGCTTTAGTAGAAGAAGAAATGGCTTGAGAAGGTACATTAGGGTCTAAAATTTTAACTTTTCTTCCATAATTTCTTCTTTTTGGTATTTCCTCTTCTCCTAATATTTTATTTTCCTCAGAAATGGTAGCAATTTTCAAATGAACTTAAGGAGCAGGAGGAGTTGCTATTGTTCTTTTGGGAATACCAGGGTTTTGTCCAAACTTGCCAAGAAATTTGTCTGACATTTCTTCCCCATTTTTCTTCAAAAGGAAATGGTGTTGGCATAATAAATGCACTAACCCATGATATCTAATTATTCTTACACCCTAAGAATACCTCTAGGAAATGGTATGGATGGAGTCAAAAAGAAACCCTGGAAGGTTTACTATATATTCTAGTTTTTCAGCTCCATATCTAAGGTGTATAAGGATTTTTAGGACTTCTTTTCCTACTGTTCCAAATTGTCCATCATAATTTAAATATTTAACTATCCAAAATGCTACTTTTTCAAAGGGTTTGTGCAAGCTAGCCCTCTTAACTCCTTTGATGATTTTCTTTGTATTATAAATATATTGGGGTTCAGCTTCCCCTTCTTTTAACAAGGTTTCAACCAGGTCCTTCAATGTCCCTTTGACAAGGTTTAGGACATGAATTATTGGTATTCCAGACATCTCACTTATGATATTCATAGAAAAAGGAATGAAAACCTTCCTAATCTTTGTCCTTGTTTGCTCTAAATTGATAATAAATTCCTTACCAATTCATCATTGTATTTGGAAAATTTCCTCAAAAACTCTAGCCATCCTGCCTGTTGAAAGATATTTGCTACTTCTTCATCTGCAAGGAGTTGGGTATCATTGTCTAGTTTTGACTTCTTTTTGATTTCCATGATTCATTATTCTTTGAATATTTCACATGTTAGCTAAAAATTGATTCTCGTATCGTTGAAACTAATGATTTTGGCTATAGAACCAGCGGATTCAGTTGCTAATTTGTTGAATTTAGTTATTGAATTACTATACTCAGCTGCAAAACTTATCAATTTCAACTACAGAACTACTATACTCAACTGTAAAACTAGCAGATTTAGTTACTTCAATCATAAGAATGATTCTTTATGGTAATCCACCAACTCATTCCATCATCAATATCCTTCTCATGATTTTTCACATTAAACCATGATGTATAATAGATGACTCATCATACTAATCTTTATAAATCAAGTCTAATCACACATGTAAGCTTTCCATTTAACCTTTATCAAGTTAAAAACATAATTACCATCTTTGATGATGTAATCCATCCATCATGCAGACACATCATCCCTAAAAAATGGTTAGAATTCAAAAAAGTTTTATTTGAATTAGCGATTTATTTGAGAAGATCAATCGTCATCACTGATTTTCAATTGATCTCTAATTTTTTTAATTTTTTGGGGGAAGAGAATGCCATTTACTATTTTTCATTCTCTTCCCTTTATTCTAGATCTTTTCATCTAATTATTTGATCATTTTGGAAGAACTGGGTTCTTCCATATGATTAAATTCTTTGTTTGCTTCAATCTGCTTCAAGAATTTATCCTTAGTAGGAGGCTTCCTATAAAGTTTTAGCCTGTGTCCATTGACTAAGAGTATTCTTCTACTGCCATCAATGGGAAGTAATTGGATAGAACCATTGTCAAATATCTACTTGATCTGATAAGGTCCCAACCATCTGGTTCTTAATTTACCTTTGAATTGTTGATACTTAGAATCAAATAGTAATGCCTAGTCTCCAACTTTGAATTATCTTTCCTTGATATGTGAATCATGCCATTGCTTCCTTTGACCTTGGATTATCTCTATCTGGTGAAGTTCTTCCATTCTGAATTCATCTAATTCATTGATTTGAAGGATTCACTCCTCTTGAGCTACATCCAATTCAATTCCCACCTTAGTTATTTTCCTCAATGTCTGTAGTTCAAACTCAATAGGCAACAAGGGATTTTTCCCATAGACTAACTCATATGGTGAAAACCCTATTATGGTTTTCCAAGTTGTATTGTAAGCCCAAATAGCTTCAGGTAGTCTTTTTACCCAATCTCTTCTTTCAGCTTCAACTATTTTAGTGAAGATGTTTTCAAATTCTCTATTTTTTATTTCAACTTGTCCATTTGCTTGCAGTGATAGGGAGATGACTTCCTATGATTGATTTGATAATACATTGTGAAATCCTAAATCATATTAGACATAAATTATGGTCCCTAGTCTGAAACTAAGCTTCTTGGTGCTCCAAACTTTACCATAATTCTGTGCCAAAGGAAATCAACAACTACTTCTTTAGTGGCATTTTTTAAATCCTGCACTTCTGCCCATTTTGTTACATAATCAGTACACACAAGAATATGCTCTTTTCCTTGTAAAGGAGGATTAAAAGGTCCAACAAAATCCAATCCCCATCTCTCAAATGGTTCAATCACTACTTTTGGTTGTAGAGGCATTTCATTGGTAATGGTTGGTTATCCCATCCTTTGACAAGGATCACACCACCTGATATATCTCTTCACATTTTTTTACAAAGATGGCCAATAGTAACTAGTGCTAAGTATCTTGTTAGCTATTCTTTTCACTGAATAGTGTCCTCCTCTTGGTTCATCATGACATGCCTATAGGATGTCAAAAATTTCATCTTCTCTTACACACCTGCATAAAACCAAATTAGGACCACATTTAAATAGCATTCCATTTAACCATTTGAATTGTGTACTAGTTTTTATTTATTTTTAGTGAAAGGAGGAAACTTCCCTATTGTAAGATAATTTTCCATGTCAGTAAACCATGGTGTGTTAGCTGAAATAATAAATAATTATTCATCTGGAAAGTTATAATTATTTGGATCTCACTCCCCTGTACTGGTCAATCTTGATAAGAAATTAGCCACCACATTAGATTTTCCTGGATTGTCCACAATGGTAATATCAAATACTTGTAAAAGTAAAGACCATCTAATTATTCTACCTCCAACCACTGGTTTGTTCATTAAATATTTAATTGTTGAATGATCTGTATGTACAAATATTTTGTACCCTATAATGTAATGTCTAAATTTATTGATTGCATAGATCACAGCCAAAAAAATTTTTTAGTGGTAGTGTAATTTCTTTCAGTGGGATTAAGATTTTTACTGAGATAGTAAATAGCATACATTCTTCCTTCTTCATCTCTCTGTCCCAAAACTACACCAATTGAGGTATTTGAGGCATCAATTTGGATGTGAAAAGGTTTCTCCCAATTAGGTCCTTAAAATATTAGGGAAATTACTAATTTCTCTTTAATTTCTTCAAAATAATGTTGACACTATTCATCCCAAAGAAATTCACAGTCTTTGGTAAGCAATTTAAACATGGGGGCAGTAATTTTACTAAAATCCTTGATAAAATGCCTATAGCATCCAGCATGTCCTAAGAATGATTTGATATCTATGGGAGTTTGAGGAATAGGCAAGTCTAAAATAATCTTTATTTTGTTTTGGTCAACCTGAATTCCTATTTTTGAAATATGGTGCCCTAATACGATCCCTTCATCAAACATCATAAAACATTTCTCATGACTAAGAGATAAGTGATGTTGTTCACATCTTGTTAATACTCTATCCAAAAAATTTAAGGCATCATCAAATGTATCTCTATACATATTAAAGTCATCCATGTATACCTTTACATAGTCATTTGTTAGGTCTGCAAAAATTGCTAATACAGCTCTTTGAAAAGTTGTTAGAGCATTACATAGTCCAAATGGTAATACCTTGTAAGTAAAGGTACCCCATGGACAAGTAAATGTAGTTTTGTCTTGATCCTCAGTAGCAATTATAATTTTATTGTATCCACTAAATCTATCCAAGAAGGAAAAGTACTATTTACCTGAAAGGTTATCTAAGACTTGATCTATGAATGGTAAGGGAAAATAATCTCTTAGGGTGGCTTTATTCGGTTCCCTATAGTCATCACAAATTATCCATTTTCCATTCTTTTTAGGGACAATTACAAGAGGAGACACCCACTGGCTATCTGAGATAGGGTAGATAAAACCTACTTGTAATAGTTTTTCAATTTCTTGTTTGACTATATTCCTTAAAGCTGGATTAATCCTTCTCTGAGGTTGCCTAATTGGTCTAATATTTTTAGTATAAATGTGATGGGTGCAGATACTTGGATGAATTACCTTCACATCTCTATAGTCACAAGCAAATGCTTTAGTATGATCCTTTATAACATCAAATAGTTTGACTTCATCATTTTTTAACTAGCTATTAATATTCAAAAAAATTCCTAGTTGAATCTCAACATGTTTGGTTCCAAGATATGATGAACTAATTTGTTGAAAGGGTTTTGTTAAGGTGTTTAGTGGAAATGCATGTGGTAACAATATATGATATGTAGTAACATATCTAAAAGTTAATAGAGATAGAATGTTGGACAAAGGACAATAAGAAGAGTTATGATACTTGTTGTAGGTCAAACTCCTCATTACTAATATTTTCCAAAAAAAATTCACCATCTCCTGATATCTATAAAGTTGATGCTACAAATCCTTCCTCTCCCTAAGAGAAATCATGTTCCTTTGGAGTGAAGTTATCTTCACTTGTAGAGAATTGGTGTGGTTCCAAAACTAACTGTGATGGTTATAGAACTAACTGGGATGGTTTTGAAACTAATTGTGATGGTTTTGGAACTAACTATGATGGTTCTATAACTAATCTAGATTACTCCAATGATGATTGATGTTAATTTATGAAGGATTAACCATATCATCTATTTCTTGTACATGATCTTATAATGTTATCATAGCCAAAGAAGATATATTTTGCTCATTAATATCAGGATTATCAACCCATAGTTTTTCTTGATTATCAATAAAAGGTCATGCAGATGGATATAATGAAATTTTATTAGAATTCTTACCATTTGAAATAGTCATATCACCTGACCTACAATCAATTAAGGTAGCAACTGTAGCTAACCATGGTTTCCCCAAAATAATGGGATAACCAAGTGTTTTACCTTTTGGCTACAATATAAGGAAGTCAATTAGATATTCCCATGATTCCACCATACTACCACATCTTCAATAACTCCTAGTTTTGCTACAGACTGATCTGCCATCTGCAATATGGTATTAGTAGGTTGTATGGCTATTAATGGTAATATTTTTAAAGTGTCCACTGTCATTACATTGATAGTTGTTGTAAAATCAATCAAAATTTTATGTATATGCTTATTCCCTATAGAAACAAAAATAACAAGGCTTCTAGAATCTCCATATTTAGGTAGTAGGAGTTTTCCTGCTAATAAATCAACAAGTTTCCCATCTACTTGAATAGTCCTAGGGTATTGTTTCTTTCTTCCAGGTTTTTTAAAACATAACAATTTGATTAACTTATTCAACTCTGGAATATATTTAATTTATTGTAATAATGGTATTTCAATATTCAATCTTCTTAGTTCCTACACCAATTTAGATTCCTTAAGTTTTATGGTTTCTTTAAGTCTTTTTGGAAATGGAATCTCAGTAGAATTTCTTTCTAGTTCCTTATCTTTTTCTTTGTCATCTTCCTTTGGTGTAACTATGCTAGGGGTTTTAGCTTCTTCTATCATCTCAGTGATTATAATAGGTGGCTTGCTAACTATTTTTTCTAGATCTGGGTTGAATGTTTTTACAATCCACTGTATTTAAATCGATTAATTTTTTTGGTCCTATTTCATATACAATAGTTGTTTATTTGTTTCTTGGGTTTGCTACTAGTTGTGTTGGCATTTGGGTTTGGACTATGTTTTCAATCTATGGATTTTGTGTTGGAGATCCCATTATGGCCTATTGGTTCTGATTTGGATATGTTTTTCCTTGCACATAATTACTAGGGCTCCATCTAGGTTGTGGCCAAGCATAAGGATTTCCTTGACCGACCCAAGGTTGTTGATGTCCTTGAGTATACCAAGATTGACTTGCCCAATATTAAGGATGCCATGTGGGTTGAGGGACCTAAGGTGGTTGTCCCCAACTTTGTGGTAATGTTTGAGCTACCCATGGCATCATCCAGGGATTAGAAGTTGGTCTTGGCATAAATTGTCCTTGGTTAGGTTGTCTCTGAACAAAATTTAATTCTTCTGTGGTGGATGATGAATTGATTTATTTAAGCTAATTTTTTATGAGTGGAAGAAGAGAACAAGCATGAGTATCATGTTCTTTAGATTCACAAACAAGACATACTTGTATTTTATCCAAAGGACATTCCCTTATTGCATGTTTCTTCCTGCATCTAGGACAATACATGGCTAATGGTTCAAGTTGGGCATTTATTTTAGCTTGCAATCCATCTATGGTGGAGGTTAATTGAACTAATATGTCTATTTTAAAGTTTTCCAATTCATCCATTAATTTTTTCATATCTAGGTTCAAATTTTTAACCATTTTCCCTTCTTTAGGTCCACCCCTTATTCTTGAATAGTTTCTACAAATTTCTATGATTTTGTCCATTCTTAATTGAGCAATGTTTCCTCTGCCAATTAAATTAAGGGTTTCCCTAGATTCATCATCTATACCTTTGAGAAAAATGGTTTTATTTAAATCTTATTGAAGTAAAAATCCACATCTTTTACTCATAAAGAGGAATCTATCTAAATAATCTTCCATATTTTCATCTTCTTCCTGTTTGATTTTGAAAAATTCTTCCTTTCGATTTCTTCCTCTACAATAATCTTGATATTTGTCTAGGAAGACAGTTTCCATTTTTTCCCAATTGGTAATAGAATTAGATGTTAATCCCATAAACCACCTCATTGCTGCATCCTTTAGGGTAGATGGAAACAACTTCAATTTTGTATTATCTATCTTGTAATCATAAGTCTGACATAGTAATTTAAACTCAAATAGAAATTGGTCAAAATCCTCATATGACATTCCTCTTAATGTGGGAAAGTGTGAAGGTGAATGTTTTTCATAGTGGTTTCATCATCCTCAATATGAATAAGATAGGTAAAGGTTCTCTTAGGTTCTCTTCCAGCTTCTCGTTCCATCTCTCTAGTATTTTTTAATCCCTTCTCCCAATCAATGTGGTATGTGGTCTATTTTGGGGATGGTAAAAAGTTAGGAGTAGGGGGTTGACTACTCAATTGAGAATCAAAACTTTTCCTCAATGGATCTTGAGAAATAATCCTCCTCCCTAAGGTTTTACTTGGTTCAGGTGACTGATCCAGAAATTCCAAAGATGGAAATTTTGCTTCTTGTCTTGTAGGAGATAATGGTGCCTCTAATTCTTGCTCAACATCCTTTCTTAAACTAGAGGATGATGGAGATTATTGTTAAAATATTTTGGGGAGAAATATACCCTTGCAATCTCATGGTCTACTCATAAATTAGGGAAAATTTATTTAATTACTAAATGAATGATTGTTGCTCTTGTTGACACCTAATTAGAAAATTCCAACTAGTGTTCCCTGGCAATGGCACCAAAAATTATGGGTGTCATCATCCCCTTCATTTAATAAACTTTATGTTGATGTCATATTTAACCAAGGCTGTGTCTAAAGCTATATCCAATAAGAGGAATTATAGCGATTTCGTAATTGAATGGAGGTATTTGTATTTTTTTTGTTTTGGGGGTTTTTTAATGTTTTAGGGATTTCTTGGTGAAAACCTTATTAGAATCAAACTATGAAAATATGCTAGAAATAAACACACATTATATAAATGTAATATATTGTTGGAAATAAACTCATGTTGTAGAAATAAAATTGATTGCTAGAAACAAACACACATTATAGAAAAGAAATAGATTGTTGGAAACAAACACACGTTGTAGAAATGAAATTTTAATCTAAAATGTTTGCAGGAACAAATTTACAAAAAAAATTAATTTTAAGGAGTTGGAAGCATTTATAAATTTAATAAAGTTACCTATTTACTTTTGTGAATATAAATATAAATACTGAGAAAAATGAAGATCCTAGTTCTTTGGAGGAGTGGGCCCTTGCTCTGTCTAGAATAGGATTTAAATAATTTAATTTTCTTTCAAAATAGAAATGGCTATTTCATTGATAAAATGTTTTGTATTACAAATGTACTAATCTATCCTTTATCTCCCTATTCTTCAATAATTTTCTCTATCATCTATATTCTATATCTCTCTCCTTTTTTACTAAATTCCTAGGTCTGTATATATAGATGCTTTGATGGCTATAACTATTTCATAGATATGATGGAACTAAATCATGCCCAAAATAGATGCTAAATCAAGATGTAGCTAGATGTCCAGCTATGTGATAAATGTCTTAATTTTTCAAGTTTGGAAAATTGGGAATCTGTTACTAATTTAATGGGATCATTGATCTGACAGATTGTTGGCCATTTGGAATAGATCCTCATCAGTTCCATATCTAGCCACAAAAGCTTTGGAGCTTATCTATAGGAGTATCATAGCTAAATATAGAGTTTCAGAGCTAAGTCCAAAAATGTGACAACTTGAAATAGTATGGTGGAGTTTTGGAACTAACTGTGATGGTTCCAGAACAAATTATGCAAGTTTTAAAACAAACTATGATGATTTTGGAACAAATTCTGTAAGTTTTGGAACTAATTTGAATTGAGTCCAATGCTTCCAAAAACATGAAATCCACTTCATATTTGTTATTTATCCTGATAATGACCTATTTTATTACAAAACTAAAATTTTCCAACACACTTTTTAGGAATTACAGGTCTTTTAAAATGTTAGAATCATAATCAACAAAAGATGGATAATCACATCCTAACACATCTCAGATCAAAATAAAAGTTACAAAATGCAATCAAACTTAATAGAAAGAGAGAATAATATGAGGTCATTTATTATACATTTATTGGGCATATCTTGGCCTCATCATAATGGTTAAGGGATTTATTTGATCAAGAGGGTGGGAGTATTTACCAAGGTTACCAAGGAGAAACTTATGTAGCTCCATTACTTGTAAGACTTCTTGAGCTGATTTTTTATATAGTACATGATAGTATACATTATGATATAAAAAACCATTATAACTTAGCTAAAATATGCATAAGGATTGATTCCCAACCCAAAATAATTGAAAACAATACACCAATGATAAAAACCATGATGATAATGTTGATTTATTAATATGAATAGACTCAAGAATAATGCACAAGGAATCACCCAATGAATGCATATAGACTTAGTCAAGGCAAGTACTGAAAGAAAATAAATAGGTAAGCAAATAAACAAATAACTAAGAAAATAAACACACATACAAACTAAAATTAAAAGTAATATAAAGCATCCTAACAATGGATTTACCCTAATAGGGTATATTGAGGATGACTGACTAGGCTTAAATAAGATAAATGTTTTTGGATTTTAAAATGTTTGAATGTTTTTGGAATTTTGAGATATCTTAACTCATTAGAGATTGACAAGATACCACTCACAAAATGGTGATAGCATTGGCTTAGGTTGCCTACAAAATAATGAGATCATATGGAAAAGAGGGACTAAGCTGACCTTAATGTGAATTGATCACTACCTACATAGTCCCATTAATACCTCAAATCATAGTAGTTACACCTACATAAGAGATGCTGAGAACCAACTAGGTCATCACAAGCTCTAAAATTGAGGTAAATGGCTAGGAAAATGAGAACAATAATATCAAGGTGGTGTGTTAATGCATGGTAAAAGGTGTTGTTCCTAATTTTCCCATAGGAGGTTATAATTAGGAAACAACAAAATAGGTTACTGATATTAATTTTCCCATAGGTAGTTATAATTAGTAACACAAGATGGACTTCTAATTTTCCCATAAGTAGTTATAATCAATATCACCAATCAAACATGAATGAAAGATAACTTACCAGATCAACTATCACACTACTTTTAAATACTATCATTTGAAAACATAATTATAAAACTATTGAAACTACATCAGAATCCCCTTGTGGAAGGTGCAAGAAAAAATCAAGGAACCAAGATCAAAATAGGGTAGGTAGGATGGATAAAAATAAGTTTTGTTTTAATAGCGATGGTATGTCAAAATGGTATATGGTATGGCATTGTTTAGGATGATGATGGGATGAAGATTTGATAAAATGATAAGAGGTTTGACCCCAAGTGATAAGGGAAATTATAGGGTATGAAAAAATGGAAATAGGAATGAAAAATGAAAAAAGATAAGGTAAATGTTTTTGGCCTAGGTGAATGTTTCTATTATTCTTGTTGATGTGGAGATGTACATCCTGATCAGCCTATGATACAACTAAAATAATCAATCATGTAAATTACTATCCCACGTCTCTTTTGAATATATACTATATTTAGAACCTACTATAGACTTGGACTCCAAAAAAATTATTGTGATCTTCATTGGTCATTGATTCTATTTCCTCCAATCATCAAGACAAGGTATCTTTGTATCCTCTGCAAAGGAAAATGCATCCAAGGATGGTAAATAAAGATAAATAATGGATGATAGGTTTGATTTTTCAATGTAAAGGTGGATGATAATGAAATTTATAATGGTTGGGAAACAAATAAAGATTAGGATTTTTAGGCACAAATAATGTTGTCAATTCTATATTTGACATAATTTTAGTTGTGGTGGGGCTAAAGACTTCTAAGTATTCTCTTGATAAGACCTCTAGATTATTATGTTTTTTGGGCCTCAAAGTAGCTACCATCTAATTATGTTTTAGACTACAAGCTATACTAATTTGATATTTGATAATGTCTTCATCAAGTGAAAAAGAACTATTGTGCTTAGCTATTGGTGCCTGAAAGAGGTTTTCACCAATGAAGTTGTATTGATTATCTCATAGTGCCTATAAGAAGGTTTCACAAAGGAACATTAACTTTTGACTTTTATTATCTTCTAGCACCTCCAAAAAGGTTTCACTAGAATATTATAAGTTTGAACTTTGATTATCCCCTAATGCCTCCAAAAACATTTCACTAGGAGAGTGTTCTTCTTCTACATGAATGTGGTTTTGGCCTCCCTAATATTATGCAACTACTATGTCACCATGGATGCAATTCAATAAGGTGTGATTTTGTTGGTTCCAATCAATATTTGTAAAAGGTGGAAGGTCAATATAATGGATAGGTTGGTTGGTGGTAATGGCATGTAAAATGGTAATGGAATAGGAAGAGTCTACATAATCCTAATAGAATATACTAGGAGAACTTGTGTCAAAGCTAAAGTAATCATCCTCATAAACTATAGAAGGATCACATATGTATTCAAATTGATTTTTGAGTTATGCGTATCCAATAATGTAATATCCACAAACATATTATGACTCTAAAGCTGAGTCTAACTCAAAGGACTCTAAATCCAATGTTAAGACTCATGTTGATTATGATTATAATGTTAAATATGATGTCAGTTCAAAAAAAGAGCCTAACTTTAATTTTTATCTTCATTTGGTATGGATGCTACTATAATGATGTCTTATTGAATGTTTGGTATTGGATAAAGAATGACCTATGATGGCATAATGGGTTCCACAAAGACTAGTTTGTTAAAGTGAGACTCCTCCATGAGGTAAAAAAAAGGTCAAGAGATAACTCTTTGAAGATTAGCTTGTCAAAGGGGGTCTCCTAAAAAATAAGATAATGGTCAAGATAATAATTTTCTTAAAAGTGGTTATAATCATTAGGAATTGAATTAGTAAAGACCAGCTTATTAGAGTGAGACTCCTCAATAAAAGGTATAGGATTAAAATGTGATGCATCATAGTTTGACTCATCACAAATAGGTGTTTCAATAAAAACATTGTGGCTTGGTTGGTTCTCTTCGCCTTGTTTTATAAGCAATTATAACATACCAATTTTGAACACTTATTGGTCTTCAAATGATTGGCTCAATTGAAGAGGTAATGATTGGCTCGATAGTGGTTAGAAAATTTGAAAGGGTTTTTTAAAGTAGGGAATGATTGGAAATAAATGAATAATGGTCAATATTTGGATAATGATAATCTTGAAAAAGGTTGGTTTATGGCATAAGACAGTAACTGTGACCCATCTAGTCATGATGTCATAACCTAGTTGGGATAATGAGCTATTATATTTATAAGAGCCTAGATTGGTAATGCTAGGGTATTGAAAAGCATGGTAGGGTGTTGAAAATTATGGAAGAGCCTATAATGGTAATGTCTTAGTTCCCTATATTGAGGATTGTAAGGAGGATATGGATCCATCTCACAAACCACTTCTTCACTATAGAGGTCTCAAATAAAGTCAATTTGTGTGGTCATTATATCATAACTTGGATTTTACATGACTCCACCATAATTTTAGTGATACATATCCATATAAATTATGAATGTTATGCAAAAAGGCCTAGAGTTATACAAACTATAAAAACACTGCCCAAAGGACAAATGGTTCAAACTAGTCTAACTTGTTCTAAGGGAGCTGTATCTCCAAAATAGTTTATGTTGAAACTTAGTACAAAATAGTCTAACATCAAATGTCTCACACATAAAAGGTTAATTGGATAAATAAAAACCAACATGCCAAACTCTAGGTCTAAAGAATTCCAAAAAAGTCTACTTTAAGAAACAAAAGTTGTTAAGTCTTTTGGCCAAATGTGGCATCAAAATCTAGGCTCAAAATAGGTATATGTTATAAATTTTGGCAAAACAAGCACAAAATATAGACTTAAAAACAAAAGGGTGTGATTTAATATAATAAATTTGAAACACTTTGGTATGGACTTGGCATTTGGAATCAAACATGAACTTGATCAATTGGTATAAGTAATGAAACAAAAGGCATATAGAGATAGGTTGTTTCTCCTAAATCTAGGCACAAAAAATAGTTTTCAAATTGGGTAAATAATTAACATAAGTTACACAACCCAAAAGATAAATATTGATGTTTAGACCAAAATTAGACATGGAATAAATATAAATCAATCAATGTTTGGATTTGAACTTGTCAAGGTTAATTAAAAACTCAACTTAGTAAAACTAGGATTCTTTAAACAAATAACAATCTAGACAAAGGTGAATGATATAACAAAACTAGGTAATGGTCCAAAAGATACACGTGGTTTGGTTTCAAAAATTGGAATTTGACAAAAGACAAACAAGTCTATAAAACAAATTGAGCAGCATATTGACATTATCATGATCTAAAGATATGATCAATGGTTTGTTTCAAGACTCCAAGGCATGAAAATTGGAAATGATTTGGGTATCATAAAATTACCCTTTTTAATCAAGTTACACACACAAATATTTATCAAAAGACTAAGGCAAAGGTATGGTGTCAAATGGATGACATAATGCCTCCTCAAACAATGAAGTGATGTACACAAAACTTGTTTTGATGTGGTATAATAAAAAAATAGATAGTTTAGACTCAAAAATCATGCAATAAAAGATAAAATGACATAAAACACCTAAGTATAACATCCTAGATCCTAAAATTGATGAGGTTGCATAGTAATATCAAATTAGATCTATATACATGATCTCGAGAGGATTTTAAATATTAATCCAAAAATAAAAGTGCATGAATAAGTATGGTTTTTACACCCCCCTTTCTCAAGAGATTGTAAAGTGACATCGAACTTTAGGCTACTCACCCTACATCAACAATATGTCCATGACAAGTGGTGTTGTTTTAAACCTAAATTTTTCATTCATTTTTAGATGGTACTTAGTATGGATAATACAAGGGATTCTCACATCATTTTATTTCATACCATCTAATTTAATATTCAAGTGTCTATTCATTTTCATAAAAATTTCATCTATGTACTTCTGAGTGGAATTCCTTGGTTATTTAGACCTAACTCAAGTTTTCATTATGATTGGAGAGGTAGCTACTCATCCCCCTATAGATCATAGTATCCATACCATAATTTATATACCCATCCATAGAGTTGGGTTGGTATGATGCTTCAATATGAAACCCCAAGTCAATGTACCCCTAAATAACTTGTGAGGAGACTATGAACTCATAATCACAAGCCAAATGGCATAAAAATAAATGACTAGTGAAAAGACTTTAAGGTCATGTTTAAATCATTCAAACCATATAGATTTGAGGAGAGACTTAATTATGTTCTTGTTACACCTTTAGACAAGGAAAAAATTAAAATAAAGAGAATTTTTGGTTACCCAATTTATTTAAATGGGATGGGGGGAGAAAATACATGCATCAATAATTTTTCAAAAATAAACAACTTTAAAAGAACAAGCATAAAAAAAAACACTCTTAAGAGTATATAATCTAAGTGTGAGTGTCTATTTTAATGCACCAAAGTGAAATGTTTATGAAATGTGTCCCCTTGGAATTTATTGTTTAAATATTGAAACAAAATGGAAATGATTTAAATAAAAATATTCTTAAAACACCAATTTAAAATGTGAAAATTGCAAGTTAGAAGTGTTTTAAATGTCTCCTTGCCTTTGGGTCTTGTAAAAAGTGTTAAAGGATTTTTGAGATTTTTTGAAACATTTATGAAATTGAAGGTAAATTGATAGAATATTTTGAAAATTTAAGATAAAACACATTGTTTAAAAAAAAACATTAAAAATAGATTTTGAATGACCCCAAACAAAGCTCTAAAAGATGGTCTATCAACCTGCTATTTTGCATAGAGGCTGTCATCATTTTTGGGTGATGCACATAGAGATCAATGTTGGTTATAGGTGATGCACATAGAGTTTGACATAAATTCTAGGTGAATCGATATTGGTCAAGCATAATTGACATCGGTTATTTTATAGCTGATGTCGGTCTTTGTGTAATCTATGTATCACTAAAAATAGAATACATGAAAAATTAGATTTTGAAGATTCCTATGCATTCATTAGCAAAACTAATAGCTACATATTAGTCTCCTTTGTTTCATGGGAGGCTTCAAGTCCCACCAGGGGTGTCATTTATTATCATATGAATACAACAAGGGAGGTTAGTAACATGTTTATTGAAGCAATAAAGAACTTTAATAAACACACTAATACTTACACTCCAAGCCTAGATCTTAGGGGTAAGCTTAATAATAAAATACAAGTGAAATCAAAACTAAAATGCAAAATAAAATGAATAATTTCCCCACCTTAGGAGCTACAAATGTATTTTTGAGTGGCTTACTCACCTTGTGATTCAAAGAGTCTTTAGAAATGGAGGTTATGTATCTCCTTCTCTCCTTGGTGCCATGGCTTGTGTTGTGGCTTGATGTAGCTTGGCTCAAGATTTTAACATTATAACACTACTTTCAATGAAATTTTGGCATCATAAAACTAATCTTATCAAATCTTTAAGTCATTTATGCATGATAAATTTTCACCAAAATAGCTTAAAATTTAATAGGCAAGGCATTGTAGTTATTGGCTTAAGAACTAACCTCAACCCAAGGTGAGTCAAGGTGGAGTTTAAACATATAAGTTCAAAACTAATTTAAGTAAAATATAAACCTATTAGATTTAATATGTGTCAATTACTAATTATTTTTAATGAATAGGCATGGCTCTCCAAAATGAGATATTTTAGGATATTTCTAAAGAGCTTGACAACTCACAAAAGGTCACGATGAATGTCTAAGATATTTACATTTTTGAATTTCATTTTTTAGTTATACATTAATTTCACATGGATAATAAAATTGGTCATTTAATTTTATTTGGCTTTTTAATTAATTTTTATTATCCATTTATCTATTTCAAGATTTGATATTTGATCATGTGCCCCACTTAATAGGTCCATAGGTCAAATTGACTATTGTGATGTTGCAAGATGATTAGGGATGAATCTATGAGAGGTTATGATTTAATATTATAATATATCCTAATTAGGTATTCTTTAATTATATTTTGAGCTTTTATTAATTATACATAAGTAAATTTGGGATGTTCAACGATTCCTAGGCTTAATTTGCAATGGTTGGTAGGAATTGGTCTAAAGTCTAATTGAAATCCAATTGTATCTAGTTTTAGGTGTATATAGTAACAAGTGACAAAGAGAGTCAAAAAAATCATCAATTCCATTTTATATCTCATCCAATCCATATTGGTGACTTAATAAGTCAAACTCCTCTATCGAGTCCTTTTGAAGGGTTTAGGTTGGGTTTAAGTAGCATAGTTTCTTAATGATTGTTCATAACCCTAAGGGCTTGGATTATTAAACCAATTCCAAGTATTTTTAGTGTAAAACCCCCTTCACCATTATAAATGATATATTAATCCCATGCATCTTCTTACGGATGTTCCCATGTGATGAACATGTTTTATGGGTGACTAGGTCTACAACTGTGAGTTTGAGTAGGGTGATTTGGTGTAAAAAGATATAAAATTGTTTTGATTTGGTTTTAAGCACCTATTTTAGGTTTTTATAACCTCTAATAATGTATTAAATTCATATTATTTAGTAAACCACTTCTCAAACTCTTTATAACCTCTAAAGCCTATGATCAGGGTTTGAGAACAACATTGTATTGTTGACCTAGGAGCATATGTTTTGCATTTTTTCCATTATATTAGTGGCCAAAACTCATGGAAAATTTTAAAAACATGTTTTACACCTTTAAACCTTTAAACCCTAAAAAACACTCACATAATTCTAAGACTTCTTAGATTCTCATACACATACCAATGTATAGTAGTCTTAGGCTCTTGACTATAAGTATGAAGCAAAATCTTTATTTATTGGTATTTTAGATTTTTTATTGATTAAGAGAGGTTTTTTATGTTTTATTGGCCCTTTATAAGCCTCTCTAAATTTTATTCACTCCATACATATACCTTATCTCTAATTTTAGGCAATAGGCATGTAGGTTCATATTTAGGCTTAGAATGTAACTTTAGCATTGAATCTTCTTCAACAAGCCTATTATCTATTAGATTATTCTTGAGAGGTGTTATAAATTTCATTCATTTTTCTATACCTTTTTAACCTTTTGGCACTCTTTGAACCCCTTTAACTAGGACATATCTTGACTAGACAAGTATGATGTTAGAAATAATACTTACCTTAAACTTGTCAAACATACCGTAATCTATGTTAAACATGCATTATGAAATATTTAAAAGACTTTACATCAAGATGAAGGCTTGACTAGACAATTTTTTTATGGAATGGATTTATAGTATCCAAAATTTGGTAAACAAATATATGATAGTTTATTGGGTGAGGGATATTATTAGTTATTGAGATAGGTAAAATTACTATTGTAATTCTACCACCATTTTTATTAACCTACCTTCATATATCTAAGAAGTCATTAATGAGATTTTATACCATGTGTTTTATGGAATCCAACTCATTCTTAGTAGATTCTTTGGGTATGATTTGGAAATTATTCATGATAGGGATCAATGTTTGACTATGAGCTTGAGGTGATACTTAATTATTCACCAGGATAAGGTAACCCAAATGTTGATTAGGTATGGCATGCCTTAGGGGAAGTTAGTTCATCATGGGCATAATTTGTGGCATCGACACATTCTAGCTAGTATTGAAAAATAAGTTTCAAGGTAGGCATATTTGGAAATATATTTGGGATGGTTGGTGTTATTTGGCCTTAAGGGTTTAATTTTTTATCTACTTTGATGGACTTAGCATATGCTAGTGTAAAATACACAATAATGGGATATATATATATATATATATATATATAATGACATTATATTCCAAGGATTTATGGAATTCTTATACATTTCTAGGGTTAGTTAAGCATCTAGTCTATTTAACTGAGTGACTCTACTATACATACTATGGAATCTAGCATTGAATGACTGAATGGGCTCATTGAATTATCTCTTAATGCTATAAAATTTATTTTATAGGACATTAGGGTCAATTAATTACCAAAACTGATCCAAGAATGTGTTTCAAAATTCTTCCCATCCTAGGATGGAGTCTTCAAGTAAGTTTAAAAACTAGTCATAGGTTGTATCCATCAAAGTGAAAGAGACTAGTCTACAAGACAAATGTTTATGCTCAACATTAAGGATCCTAAGGGTTGTCTTATAGGAAGTCACATGATCCACATTAGTGCATCCTCCATTAAGTGTGAACTAAAGAAGGTATGTTTCTAGGTTTATAGGCAAGTCATGAATGAATCTGAAGACATTAATGGTAGACCCAACTAGCCATGATGTTGGTGCAACCATGGGGACAAGACTATTTGGGGTGGCCTAAATGGGTCTATTAATCATCTTGGTCTCCCTCTATTAGACCTACCCTTTCTTTAAACTATCAAGGGTGAGGTTAATAAGTGGTTATGACTTTACCTAGATCTAGTGATCTATACAGAAGGATCTAAATTTATTTTATATCAACTATTATTCTATGGATTTTATATTAGATGGATATGATGTGTCCTTCTAACACCAACTATTTTTATACATAAGACCTTGTGTTCCCAAATACACCTATTAACTTATATGCATTGATCAAGTTTGAGAGATAATTAAGGGACTTTTTTCCTTTTTTTAGGATTACTAAAAAAATATAGGACACCAGTTGTAAGTTTTAAGCTCCATGAAATGTCCTACTTGAAATGGATATATAAGAGATGTGGTACTACCACTAGAGGTTCAATTCCTACCTCTCATTAACAAAAATTTACTCACATTTAATTGAAATATTTCAATAGGTTTGTACCTTAAAAAAATTAACTTCACAATTCATAAAATAAGGGAAATATTACAAATAAAAAATAAAGATCAAAAAGAGGAAAGGGCAAGGTAGAAAAGGGGGGTTTTTGAACAATATTTAAGATACCAATGCTTAAGACCTAAATATGTGCCTAGCTATAGTTTTACCAATGTATGTATAATTTCATATGAGCTTAGACTTAAGATAGATAAAGAAGTAAGTCAACGAAAGATATATACACTAAAATTTAATAACTCTTTATAAGAATACACACCTACTAAACTATTTATAGATGCACCCATAGTTAAGGTTTTAAATGAAATGGAAAGAGAATAGAAATTAAATAGAATAACATGTCACCCATCCTAACTATCACATAAATTACAAAGTGGAATTTACTCAAGATCCTAAAATCATACATTACACCATAGAATATTGGAAGTCATTCATGAAAACAAAACATAGGGAGATGAAAATAAACTATGCAGTAATATTTCAATGTTCTTTTATAAAATTACTAGCCTTTTACATGAGTTTCACATAAACATATATAAGATATGATATGGTCCCCTATCTAAATATCATGAGATTCCACTCTAATCCATCATCTCCAATCATTACATTGATTCCCATAAAAAAGACAAGGAAGAGAAAAAGGGCTTAGGGTCTTGATAACACACCCCCTGGTTGGAACCACATGGATCTTTGATTCAACCTTTATGGGGGACCACGTCCAAACTTATTTGGGATGTCTTGATGAAATGAAATTTCCCACACCACCAAGTTTACCTCTTGATCCAACCTTGGAAAATTAATAGGTAGATCTTGATAGAGCACCTATGCCTAATTCAATAACCTGTCATGGAATTTGAGGTTGGATTCTAATGAGACTTTCACCTTATTGACCTGGTTGATGTGTTGGTCAATTCTGTGTTAATATCTAGGATAGATTTGGATCTATCCATGTTGTATTTTTACACCTTTCTCTTCATTACTAACTTGATTTGGTTGATTTGGACCCCAAACTCATCAAAGATGAGTAAGGTTCCATTGGTGGGGAAGAGGACCATAATGTTGATATCTTTAAAATATGTAAGAATATGGGAATCTCTCTTTTCCAAGGGCCCCTTAGTGTCCTAGATGTCCTTGAGAAAATATTTAAGTGAGGTCCTCATGGCCCCATAAAATGTTTGATATAGATTTAAATTAGTGAGGAACATGAGCTTGAGCTCTCACGAATATTCCCTTATTGATGAATACCAACATATTTTTACACTTGTTGTCCACTCAAATGATTTTATATAGATATCATTGTTCTCTTTGGAAGATCACATTGATCTTTAGAAGAACACATTTATCTTTGAAATATATCTAGTCACCTTCCTAAGGGATATGAATAATTATACCAAAGCTTCTCCAACATTGCTATTTAGCCCAATTGAGAATGAGCTACTCACCTAGGACTCCAAAGCCTTGACCTTGTCCCTAAGGTCTTCCATTATCTAATGTGTGAGATCATCAGTTTCCTTGATCATAGATATTGGGTCCTCTACAATTTTTTCTTCTTCTATAGTAATTTTATTTTTTAGAGAGAAGAGGTCTTGCTATATCTTTTAGATGATAGGATCTCCATCCCGTGTGAAGTTTTGTGCAAGAACCTTCTTCATTCTTTTTGAGTCTTTATAAAATTAAATCTACATTTATAGTTCTCATTGATATACCATTTCTAGTATTTGTGAACTTGAGGCTTCAATAGTACCCATCCATCATTGCCTAGACAAGGTCCCCAAGGTATTATAAGATGAGGCCATAGGGATGGTTTTAGATGAAGTGGAAAGTGGATGTACAGGTGGAGGACATAGGGAAAAAAATTAAGGAAAAAATGTAATGAAGGGTGGGAGAGGTGGGATGGGAGTGATGGGAGGAACTACCAAATTAAAATCCCAAGGGAACATGTGAGACCTTAATTAGTCTAGGGTCATGAAGACCTAAGGATTTATTATGCCAACAAGAGTGTGTTAAATGTGAAGGAGGGTATAGGTTAATTAAATCAAAATCATTGAAGGTCCAATATGATTAATAATCTATCCCAATAAGGACATGTAAGTGTAATCAAAGGCTATTAGGGTGTTATAGGTAAAATTAGCCTCAACCACTTAGCAACCTTATGCTTAGATATCTCTTATGGTGATATCAAACTCAAATGTAGAGTCTTAACTAGAACTTGCAGAGGTATTGTAGTCATTATTGGAATTTTTAAAGCACTATAAGTTATAAGAGTAGAGGAGCTAGCAATCATAGGAGTTACTGATGTTACTAAGGAATTTTAACTATAAGGACTATCAAGAACACATGAATAATTAGGATTTGGTCTTTATCAATAGTTGATATAGCCTATGGGGGTGGATAGAGAGTCATTGATGGCACAAACCATGTTGATGGTATTTAAGAAGACCATATTTGGGATTCTATATGCATATGAATATCTAAGTCACTATGGATAACACCCATGATAAAATATAATGGAAAGAAATACAACTAGGCACTTCTCACCATTTGAATACAAGGAATCATGATAGGGGTGGGTCATGATAGATTGGGGAAACCCATAGAAGTTTCAAATGAGATCTTGGAAACACCATTAGTTGGGGAAGGAACCTCATGAGAAGCCAAAAATTGGTCCTTAATGGGATTGAACTAATATTAAATTAAAGGTCTCAAGCATCCTAGGGATATATTACCCTAGGAGATAATGAGGGTGTAAATGCCACTGAGGCTGATGGAATAGTGGAGTTAGATGGGAATTCTTATAGAATTTACTAAGAAAGTCTCTTTGTATTAATTGAGCACTTGAAAATTAGCCTTTATGGAGCTTGTTGTGAAGGGACTGACTATAATAGATGTGGCTATGAAGGGGTTGACATTTCCTTGAACATGTGTTGATATTAAGCCTAAGCCATATGGTAGGAGGATACAACTTTACAATCACCTCTACATAATTCATCAAGTTAAGGTGAATTATATTCTCTACATGGACCTCATAGTGATATGTGGTGTTGAGGCACATAAAGTACCTATACATGTGAGTATGAACCATTCCTTTAGGGCATCAAATTGAGGTGAATTTCATCACCTACATGGACCTCATGGTGATATGTGGTGTTGAGGCACATCAAGTACCTATCCACATGAGCATGAACCATTCCTTGAGGACCCCACTGACTATCCTTGGCCTTGCCCAAGTTAAATGAGTCTCTATGCTAGTTCATTGCTTATATCACCTAAAGTATTTTGTATTCATTATAACTAATAACCACAGGGAGTGTTGGGTAGGAATTTTTTCTTCTATCAATGAATAAACCCAAGATTCTATTGGCCAATTATCAAGATAGTTTTTCTCTTAGAAGTGATTTGGGACTATGTAAGGTATCAAGAGAGTAGGATCTATAATAACTTCTACCTTGATTATGGTAATATATCTATAGTAATAATAATCTCTAATCAGTTGGAGTGAAGCATATATCTCATTTGAGATCCTTGGCATCAACCTCTCATTTATGGTACAATGCATAATGGGGAGGAAGTGGTCACAAATCTCCTAGATGTGATTCTAAAAGTGGTTCATGTAGAATTTATAAAACACTACATGCATTCATAGACCCCATTGGTACACACAAAGGGAATGTTGTGTTTTAAGTCTAGGGTGGTGTACACTACCTTCACTATGTAATACATCATGTAAAAGTTACCATCAGTGTAGGTTCCATTCACCTTCTCATTTAGATTGAATGTGATGATGTTCCCTAAATTTATGACTTCCTCTCCCTTCATGATGATGTTGATAAAGGGAACCTAGAACTTAATGATGTGTACTATGTTACTTTTACCCATACAATTGATTCAAAACCAACATACCAATGTACACTCCATTTATGAAAGTATTGATCATGCATGCATCAATTCCATGCTTTTTAACCCATATGTCTATGTCCTCAACCTAGGACTTGGGGACTTCATAGATGTTGTGTGTCTCTTCCCAAGAATTAGAAGTTGTTTGTCATAAGAGATTGTGTATTTTGGGAGGTTGTAGTATGGATTGAACATAGGGCCAAAGATATATAAAATTATGAACTTGGTGTTTGGAGAGTATACAATATCCATATTTCACTTGGAAAAATGTAGTATATTACCAAAGAGGTTTGTAAATGAGAAGACTTTTCATTTGGATGTGACTTTGTGTAGTCTTAAAGCTTTTAAAGTGACAAGGTCATCTACATACTAAATATCATCCTCACTATCCAAATATAATCATATTCTAGTCTTTGGATATCCTTGATCATTTTAAATATCTCATTATAATTTTTAAATTAAGTGACACCTTGAAATAACGTGGTCTCTTAATAATATACCTCTGATGTAAGATTAGAAGTAGAGGTGGCCATCACTAGACTATATGGGATTATAGGAATAGAAATCAATAGAAGAGACTCTTTATCCTTTGGAGTGAACTCAAGGTAAAGGGTTTTGAATGATTTAGAATCACATAATTGAATATGCTAAATCAAATCTTGATGTGACCTTATAGGGTTTTGTGATATTTTTTAAGTAATGGCTCTAGTGGTCTCTCATTATGAAATAAACTATGACTTGATGACATGAGTCCAAATTATCCATTTCCTAATTTAAATTTAATTTGAAATTTCAAAATCTAGTCCTATTTATATTGGTTTTTAGATATGGATATCCTCCATCTGTTGGATTAGGATTTTGCTTAATCGAGCTAATAAACACAAGTAACATGGTATACACACACCTAGTTTAGCCCTCATATTAATGTGAACTTCTTTGGGGTTGGCAATGTGTCACTTGGATA
This sequence comes from Torreya grandis, assembly GCA_037957365.1. Classification (NCBI taxonomy): domain Eukaryota; kingdom Viridiplantae; phylum Streptophyta; class Pinopsida; order Cupressales; family Taxaceae; genus Torreya; species Torreya grandis. The sequence goes on from JARHVA010002564.1 coordinate 716,121, forward strand.
TTTCTAGGTTCAATGAGTATTATGTCAACTAGGCATGATAGGGATCTCTTTTTTTTAATAATGTTGACTGTATGAGTCAACCATTTAAGTGTAAAAAGTAAACACAAAACTTTATGATTGGGTTAGGGGTCTATCTTGTATCATTTTTTGACTTGTTTATGGCATTAGATGGTCATGATAGCTTTTAAACTTATAGGTGTATGGAGACATGTGGAACATCCTCATTGGTTTAGGCCTCCTAGGACTCTAACAAATTTGACACCTTTGGGTGCATGGAGTCATATGGTACCTCTTCATTGGTTTGGGCCTCTTGGGGCTCTAAAAATTATGACACCTCTATGTGCATGGATACATGTGGCACCTCCTCATTAGTCCAAGCCTCTTGGGCCTTTAAAAACTATAAAACCTCTCAATGTTACAAAACACATGAAAATATAAGTCCTTTAAAAGGGCCTTATAATAAAATATATGCTTACCTTTCTACCCAAATGCTTCTAGGTAGTGCCAGCTTGGACTTTAGGATTGAGACTTGGGAGAATGTCTGCATAATAAATTTTTGTAGAGACAGCTAAAATAATTATCTCAAAGTCTATGAACCTAAAGAATTCATTTATAATACACAAGTTAGTCTCATAAACACAATGCTAATATCATCCCACCAAAAAAGTGAAATGTCCTAGATTTCCCAAATTTTACATAAAAACACTAAAACAAGACAAGATACCTAGTGCCCTAAAAAAAACTAAGTATAAAAACACTTAAAATGTAATCTGATTAATTATTTTGAAATTGAATAGTTAAAAAATATATTTAGACATGGATAAACTAGTTATTGTCTAGGGATGTGGAAAATATTGAAGGTCAGATTGGGCTTGATAGAGGGCCAAGTATTTTAAAAATTTCCATGGTACAGAGGTCCCCTTTTATTCTATAAAATGGGATGTGTTGGACATAATATGAAGGTTTTATTATATTATGTGTTTTGTAGGAAATTATCTTTGTAAAAGGTGATGAATTTGTTGATATCCTTAAATATATTCATAATAGATGAAAATGATGCAAGTTATGTATCACTAACAAGAGTTGTTTCTTATAATTCCTTATAAAATACATATTTTTAGAGTTTTTATCTCTTGAGTAAATCTAAGATGGAAATTTTAGAAATTGTGTTCTTTATTTTATTGATGATGTCATGCCTTTTGAGTTGATTAGCTTGTTTTATGGGATGTGGAGGGAATTGAGGAGGAAAATAGTGAGTATCTTTATTCTTCTATACATGATGGGGAAACATACCTCATCTAGTGTTAACATCATGGAGCATGAAATCTAAAATAATCCTTAGGAAAATAATGGGAGTGAGATGGTATTCAGTATAACTTTGAGGTATTGTGGTAGGAGGAACAAAAGGAGTCATGCATGCCCTTTAATGTCTAGTGGTAATGAAAGGAAAATCATATTGGATGTTACAATAATATGATTGGAGGAAGGCATGAGATCATTCATTTTTAATTATATCTTTATTAGCATTCTTATATTTGATCCATTTAACCCATTTTATTACATAATTGATGAAAATAAGATACACTATCTATGTAGAACAATATGAAAAGAGTGCCTTCATGATTTGTGTTAACCAATAATGTTAATTCATTATGGTCATATATAATGTGTATTTTTTAGGCAAATTAAAAATTGGGTCTTAAAAACATTAAGGCTAAAATATAAAACCCTAAAAGGATGAATCCCTAATGGAAACCTACGGTTTGACATAGTTCAATACATATATGAGTTCATCAATATTTTTAACCTAATTTTGTTTTAAAAAATATAATAGGATAGAAAATACTAGAATAATTCAGATATTAAGATATGGCATTCAAGCATATATCTAACCATAAAATCACCTTCATCTATTTTTTAAAGTTATACAAATGAGATGATGAACCCTGATGATGTGTGCATATCTAGAAAATAATATCCGTCACCTTGAAACACTAGATGTACTTGTGAGGGATAGAAACTTGTAAAAACTAGGAAAGTGTAATTGGCTAAGTGGACCCCAATCACCCCCATTTGATGATTGATTTCTTCTTACAAGTATGATATTCTAAGGAGGTAAATCAAGCCACACGTAGTTATCCCATCTTGTGTGATTATGAAATTATGCTCTTTTGATACACATGAAACTAATGATTAAATTTGATACATGGAAATGATTAATTTGACTGGGATATGGAATGGTTTAGATTTGGCTTATGACTGCACCTACTGATAGATTCATAATTTTCAAATTATAGGGAATATTTTCTCAATTATGAAATAGTGTATATATGTTTCCCAGATAAGTCCCAAGTACCCTATCAAGTGATACCATGATTTATTTATATATGAGTATGATTTGTTAAAATTTTAAGACACCAAAACACTAGGTAGATGGGTCAACCCTAAGGAAAGGTTTTTGATTTTAAAAAGTATCAATTATTGAGAGAGGGTTGGTTCTAACCAGATCACATTAGTATAAAAAAATTATATTGAATGAAACTAATTGATTTGATCTATGAATAGGTGGACTGAGTTGAAGGTCTAGATATGTTTGTGTATGCTATTATGTAGGTTATAAATAGATACTGAGGTTCCTCTAGGTGTGTGATAATAAAATAGAAGGATAAAATTCATAAGATAGCATGTAAGTGTGAGAGCATGGCATATTAGGACCATGTTTGTGTGTTTGATACATGCATGATAAATGTGTGTTAAGATTTTCATTTTCAAGTACTAAATATTATATCTAAGTAGCCACACTCTTATATGTACTATTTAAAGTGTCATATCCTATGGATACTATATTTTTCTATGTGAGATGATGACATAAGTTGATTATGTATATTATCCTTGCTTATTCCATGAATGATTTATTTATTTGTGTGTTACATAGTGTTATTATTTAAAGTTATTTCATTGTGTGACTCTTTTATGTTTGAATCTTTTTATGTGACATTGGGTGTTCACTGTGTGACTCCTTTTATTTTTGACTCTTTCTTTGTGACTCTATATGACATTGGGTGTTCATTATGCGACTCCTTTTATGTTTTAATCTTTGTCTATGAATCTATGTGACATTAAATATTTATTATGTGACTCTTTATCTATGACATTATGTGACATTGTGTGTTCATTTTATGACTTATTTTATGTTTGATACTCTATCTCTGTGAATCTTACTCTGTGTGATAATGTGAGTTATCATGTATGTTTTTTTTAATGTGTGTGTCATGAACATGGCATTAAATGTTACTTTATATGGATAAAAATAGGATTACCTAATGATATTATGAATTCATGATACATATCAAAGATTCTTCTACTTGTGTGAAATGTCATGATACATATCATGCATATTTTGTGTGGTTATTACTAAGTGATTCTACAATCATTACTATGATGACTATTACTATGTGCATCATTACTATATATAATTGACATGAAAATTATATGCCTTACGATACATTTTTCATATATTATTAGAAGAACTAAGTTTTCCATGATGACATAATCTAATCATGTTATCACATGATTTACATGTTATATATATATATATATATATATATATATATATATATATATATATATATATATATATATATATATATATATATATAATATAAGGCTTGAGTCACTATGATAATCCCAATGTTAATTCCCCCTTTTGAGGTGAGGGATATAGCCTAAAAATCACTCATCTCAAGAGAAATCATGCATAATAACACAAAGTGTCACACATCATAAGGAAATCACTCATCATAAGGAAGTCACACATATCCTTGTGGCATGATCACCCCATTATCCAATGAATTTTTAAATTGAATATTTGTTATTATACTTACCCAAAGATGGTTATTTTACTTCCATTTAGGCTTCCATGAAACAAGCTCAATACTCAAGACATACTTGAAGATACCTAATGTAGTTACATTCACGTACCAAATTTCTTACTTTTCCTTCTATTCTAACATTTTAAATACTGGACTGGGGGGAACGTAGATAATTAAATTTTGTATTAGATAGATTAAAAATTTTTTTTTGACCAAACCTAAGCATACTTGAATTGTGCATACACATATGACTCTTGCTAAGATTATCTTCTAGCAAGTCACTTACCTATGGGCTTGATCTACCCAATTTGTTGTCAATCAAACATAAGATTTTCATAATCTATGCCTAAATAGTACATTTCACTAAGTATTTTTTCAATGTTATCTATATCAATGTTCATCTTGGATATTTTTGTCAACAACTATATGGATCCAATTATCAGAGCTATTCACCTACTCAAGATCCATCCACATACCATTTAAAGACTATTTATTAAATTTAAAAACTTTACTTGGATAAACATGCATGTTTTTGCATATCAATTTTGATGTAAATTACCTAAATATTTATCTATATAAGCATATGAAGCCTAACCCTATTCTTATCTAGTACATACCTATAAAATTACTTTCACAATAAGGAATACATATGTACATCCTTGAGGCACTACCCTAAATCTTCCAAATCTATGAACTCATCAAAGGAAAAATAATTAATCCAAGTCATATACTAATATAAGATCAAAATCATAGGTTATAAAGTGTCAAAATACATACATATTACATTTCATAATATTATATCACTATTAAGTGCATATACTATTATATGGGATAACTTCATGTGGTTTGATCCCACTTCAGAGTAATTTAATAGAGGAAATGATCATCCAATTAGTAGGATGTGGATGGGATAAGCTCAACCCATTTTATATAATCCATTATTAAAAATTAATAAAGTGTCAAAGTGAAGCTAGGGTTTCAAGGTGAAGGAAAAATTTTTGGATCCATGCATAGGAGCAAACTTTTGATATTACACAATAACCAATTTAACAAGTAGGAATACTGGCCTAGCATGAAGTTGTTTGGAAGAAATAAAAAGGATATTTATTTTAGGAAAATTATGATTCCATCTATTGTAGATGTTTTTGCATTACTATATCTATCCAAGAAGGTTTTGATACCCATTATCTTGATCTGGATGACCACAAACCCATTACAGAGTATTGATAATGACTTTATACTATTGTATACCAAGATATAATTAAAAAAAAGATAAGTAATGTATATTATTAGTCATTTATATAAATTTAAAGTGTAATAAATCATTCATCCTCTATATTTTACATTTATAACTACATAATTTTAACATATTTTATACAATCCAAATTATTCAATCATTTTATCTTATTTATTCCACTAAATACAAAATATGATAAAAAATATGGAATAGAATAATATAAGGGATATCTTGTTCTAACCAAGACCTCATGTTCTAATATACCTATTCCCAAAAAATATTTCACCCTAGAAGAGGGTTTTCAATCCTGTTCTATATTTGGGCAACATGGGAAAATTCCTAGGTATGTGGGTGTATCTATATTAGAAATGAGCCTCTAAATTTAAGGGCTAGCTCCCTGAATGTATCTTAAAATGCTCTTATCTATACTAGCTGATTACTTATGGGGAAAATATTTAGAGAATGCCTAAATTAGGCCTACTTTAAAGGAGGTGATGCATCAAATATTTAAGGATCTATTGTCAAGATTGACTCATTAGCACACTAATAGACTATGAATAGAACTAATGTAATGTCTACAACAATTTATAAGTAATAGTTTTTCACCTAGAGGTCAATTTGATGGATTTAGGCTAGAGGGAAATGAGGGTAAGGATTGATTGAAAACACTTAAAGTCAACTATCCATTTTACACCTAAGACATCAACCTTAAGACACTCTAGATTACCTACAAGAAAGTTTATTAGCACTTAGGTTGAACCTAGACCTACAAAGGGAAGATGAAAACCATTTTTGCATATAAAAAAATAAAAACACTAAGAACAAATTAGAAAAAAACTATAAAAATAATCTATTCATCACTCTAAGAGGTGCATAATATAAATATTGGTAAGTCTAGTCATATAATCCTAAGGGATGCTTAAAAATATATCAAAGGCTATATTTATATAAGAAAAGGACTTTAAAGAGAGATCTTGGTGCCAAAAAAAAGAATCAATGAGCTCAACTCCAATTGAACCATGATTACAATTGCTTCTATAAATTATGCTCATTCAGACCTTTTGATTAATACAGGTCACTTCAAGTGGTTTCAAAGTTACATTATTCCCTCATTGATGTTCCTTGATGGTTGTAGTGGTGGGATCAAGTTGTTTTAAGTTTGGTTTTGACATAAATTTAATTACAATAATTGTATCCATCTATTAGAGATTTATCCTAGAACCAACTACTCCTAAATAATTTGTCATGGTGTACAAAAGTGGAGAAAGGGGTCTCTTTCATGCAGTTAGTCTCAGAGATGAAATCGTTGGGGTCTACATGTCTGCCTTGGTGGAATCCTTAGAAACATTGGCTTTGGTCCCAACTAGACCATGATTAAACTTGGATCCATAATTTTTAATTACCTTTCTTTATTTAAAATTACTTTGTTGACCTTTGTCTAAGTCACCTAGGCTCACCTTCATTTGATTGGCCATCAAAAACTGACTCAAATCATTGACATTTTAACTCATCTCACTCTATTGATCTAACTAATGTGAATGAACATAATTTGTAGATCCTCTAATAGTTGGAATGTGATCGTGCCACTTATAAATCATGCATTGATTTCAAGATCCTATTATTAGCCTGATGTTTTACATGCTTACATCACATGGTGGCCTCTCAAGCTCCTTAACCTTTTGACTCATCCCACACCATGAGATCAAGATACATGATGTAACATGGACTTTATATCTCATTAGGCCCACTTTCTTGCCAATTGAGCCTATTCCATTGGATTTTTTATTGATTGATATGCACCATTAGATCTTTTCCAACCTATAAATCTTTAATGAGATTTAACCTAGGGACATTTTGACTTGTTTGACTCTAACACGAACCATTAGACCTCACTTGTAAGTATGCAAGCTTATGTGGACCATTATATCTTGATCAAATTTAAACATTTTAAAGACCTTTTGAACTAAATGGTTACTTTATGGAGTTCAAACTTGATGTTAGTGTGAATTTCTTATGATATTTGACCAAATTTAAAATCTTGGATCTAGAAGCGAACAAGTCATAGAGGCACTAAATTTGTAGGAGATGTTCTTGATGCTAAAAGGATTTTGCTCACTTGATCTGTTGGCTTTGAGAGCTTTCTAAGTGCATTTATAAAATGTTCAAGTGAGTTAACCTACATGTTTTTCATGACATATTCATGCCTATTAGTGATTATTTGAATCTAAATGGCTACTTGACAATGCCTGAATTTGACACTTCCATGAATGTCTTACTTTGTAAGTCCAACTTTGAATGCTCATAACTTTAGTTAAGAAGCTTGTGTGAACTTGAATCTTTCAAGATATGATCTAGGTATGAAGATCTCCATGGAACTATAATCCTTTGGATTATATGACTTTCTAAGTGAAGATGAAAATGATCAACAAATATAGTCTACTCATTTCCATGTGACGTGTAGGATGACCTAGCCCCTTAGACTTGACAAGCTAAAATTTGAAGGCTTAGATCTCGACATAGAAGACTCATCAAGATATAAAACTTATGGAGAATGATTTAGGCACTAAGTATATTAATCATGCATGGTTTGATAGTCATGTGAGGCTTCCTGATCTCAGTTATAAAATTCACAAACATGTTATCCAGTCTATTTATTCATGATGTCTTGATGATGGTCTAGTTCATTAGACTTGCCCAAGTCATTTTGATTCAATATTTCAAAGTACTAATGAGTTTCTAATATTATTTCAATCTGGTCCATGTCCCTACAATCTTATGGACTTTGTGAGATCTTGATTGGATCAATTTTTGAAAGTTTAGACAAACCATTCAATTCTATTAGAGATTTGTATAAGGCATATTGCTATGGAAATTTTGTATTAGACACTTTATCTAAAAGAATTATGTTTATGGGCCTTATGTATTAGACAAAATGTTTGAAATAAATTACTCTTTTGAAAATATTGCCTTGGATACTTTCTCCAAAAGAAATATGTCCTTGGGGAAATTATCTTGGACAATTTTCCTGAAAGATTTGTGTACTTAGTATTTTTTTGAGGATAAAATGTCAAAAAAAAATTGGTATTTGGGAAAATTGTCAGAAAACATTTTCCCCAAAATAAATCCATGCCTTAGCCAAATTTTAGAAATAATTTTCTTGAAATAATTCATGCCCTTGTACCTTTTGTTGTAGATAATGTGTGGAACAATTTATCCAAAATAAAAATAACACCCTCTAACACTTAGCCAAAAGTTGAAATCTTTCCTAAGTGTAGACTTAGGCTTTTATAGACTTGTTCTTGCAACTATTTAGTCACCATGAAAATCTTCCACTTTCATACATGACTCAAAAATGACCCGTAAGACACCAAATGACACAAGGACTGAGATAAACTATGACCAAATATAGAATTCCATAGGAAATGACGTAAATTGAGATATAACATACACTATGACATTATGAAAATCCCCTATACAAGATTCAAACTATAGGGTATTGACCCATTTTGGCTTGAGGTAAAAATGGTCAACATCTTTGGTGATTTCCCAAGGGTGGCATGCTTGTTATGCCATGACCAGTTGCCTAATCCTATCCATTGGGTTATGGAGTCACAAGTATATATGATTTACAAAAAAAATACCTGTACATACACTAAACAATAGAAAATAATAAGAACAAAACAAAAATCAAAAAACACACGTGCTTCAAAATCACTTATTAGAACACATCATAACAAGAAATGAAACACACACCTAATCTAACATTTACAATATTGAACTTCAGTTCTCAATAACAGGGTTTCAAATGTATCCCATTCACAAGGATAGGCATATTTTCTCCATTCATCCTTACTAAAAAGAGTTGCTTTTCTTGCACTTTATGATTACATATAGTCCACTCCATAGGGTATCAAATTTGGTATGTCTCCCTAGATTTTCTCTACCTTCATCCCATTTCATTACTATGTCACCTTCCATAAATGATCTTGGAGTTGCATTCTTATCAAAATACCTCTTCATTAGTACTTGGTGATGATCAATAGTTTGATGAGATTTATCTCTAGTCTCTTATAACTCCATTAATTATGTCAATCTCACCTCCATTGGAGTGTTTTGAAGTAACTCTAATTGATGTGATAACTCTAAGGCAAATAGCTCTTGAGAGATAGACAACCTAGTTCCCTTCCATAGACAAGCACAAAAGGAGAATTCTATGTTGACCTCTTGGGAGTTATCCTATCAACCCATAAGGTTGTCTTTAATTTGGAGTGAAAATCTTGTTGGTTATGCTCTAAGGTTCTCTTGATGATTCTGATTAGATCATTGTTAGTAGATTCAACCAACCCCTTACCCTAAGGGTAATAGTCAGATGAAGTGCTCAATAATATACCATTAATACTATCTTATCACCCATAAAAATAAGAGCATTATCTGAAATAATAGTAGAGGGAGTGCCAAACCTTGTTATGATACTTTCATAAAACTCCAAGATAGCATTCTCACTAGTTTCCTTCAATGCTACTACCTCAACCCATCTAATAAAATAGTCAGATGATGTGAGTATCCATATATGAACAACACTTTATGAGATATTTATCATGCCAATGAAATCAGTACCCCATTTCATGAAAGGTTGATCAACTTGGATAGATTTCAAAGGAAGAGCTACAAGCTTCTAATTTATTACAAATAAAGTGCATTGCCCACACCATCTCACCCAAGCATGGTAGTATTGGAAAATGTTGTACCAATAATATCCATCCCTCATGATCTTGGTAGTTATGGTTCTTGGAGATAAATGACCTCCTACTGTCCCATCATGAAACTTCTCAAGTAACACTCTAAATTGGTCATTATCAATGCATCTCAATAACACACCATTGATGTCCCTCCTAAATAATACACTATCAATAAGATAAAAGGAAATATATTGAAATATAAAATATATTCCTTTTTATCTACTCATATTATTAAGATACTCACCATTTTGAAGAAATTTTATCACATCTTATGTCCAAGTTTGAGGAGGCAATGAACTAACTAGTTGGGAATAATCATGATTAACTAGAGCCTCTTCCTTTAACTCATGAAGATATAAAGATATATGTTCACAAATTAATTTACCTCTTATAAATTTTGTCACATTGACATCAACATCATATTCCATTACCTTAGTGATCCACCCTACCCTATTTTCACTAATATCCTTGCTAAAAAAAACTCTTTGGTGCTAGGATGAGAGACCATAACATGAATCTTATTATTTGAAACCATATGTCTAAAATTATTTATTCCCCTTAATAAAATAAGGACTTATTTTTCTACAAATGTGTACTTTAATTCATAATCTTATAAACCTTGACTAAAGAATGCAATTGGCTGTTCCACACCCTCATCATTCTTTTGCATCAGCATGGCTGAGATAGTATCAAGGTTGGAAAATGAATACAACATGAAGTCTTTAGTAAAATAAAGATTAAAAATATTAGGATCTTATTCAATTGATTTATTTATAACTTCAAAACTACTCTTACCCTGTTTGGTCCAAGAGAAGACTTGTTTTTTCTTGAGCATAATTGTGATAGGTTTCACCAAAGATGCAAAACCAGGTATAAACCTCCTTAAAAAATTATATTTCCTAAGAAACTTTGAATACCTTTCTTATTCAAGGGAAATTATAAGCCTATAATATCCTTTATTATTTTATTATCAATATTCAAACCATCCTTGGAAATAATATGTCCTAAGAGCTTACCTTCATGAACAACAAAGATGCACTTTTTAGATTAATAGATACTCCATACTGCCTAAATATTTCAAACACTTGCCTCAAGTGTTACATGTGTTCATTAGAATATTTAAAAAACACTTTTATATCATATAGATAAACCAATAACTTTTCATTGATCAAACCTTTGAAATCTATGTCCATTACTCTTTGAAATGTGGCACCGGCATTAGATAGACCAAAGGGCATCTTCTTATAAGAAAAAGTCCAAAATTTAATAGTTAATGTTGTATTAAATTTATCATATTCATTGAATAAAATCTGATTATATCCTAAATATCCATCTATAAGAGAGAAATTTTGAGAACCTAAAACCATTTTCAAAATCTGCTCTATTGAGGGTAGAGGATAGTAATCTTTGAGTGACACTTTATGAAGATCCTTAAAGTCTACATAAAGTCTTATCTCCCATTTATTATTTATAATAGGAACAAGTTTATATACCCATGCTTAATCCTTAATGGGAAATATTATCTTAGATTCAAGGAGTTTGTTAAGCTCTAACATCATGAGTTGATTAGCCTTGGGGTTGATGGGTCTTTGCTTCTATCTAATCGGTTTAAATCTAGGTTCCAACTCAATGGTATGGTATGTCAAGTTAGGATCAAATCCTTTGAGGTACTTATATTCCAAATAAAATATATCATGAAACTATCTACATAGCTCAATGAATGCTTGTTTATCTAATTTAAAACATACTTTGCCTAGTTTAAGGAGTTTGTCCTTGAAGATCAAGACTCTTTCATAATTCTCCTATTTTGTAGACATACACACTTTCTCTTTATTATTTTGATTGTTCTAAATGAATGTAATTTATAAGGTCACCAAACCCTTAGGTACCTTATTGGTTCTTATTTTCATAATTTGATCGCCCAATTGTTCTTGGAGCCTCTTTTATTTCCTTGAAGAAACTCACCCTCATTTTGCAAGAAGCATGCAATATGTTTGTCACTATAAAACACTTTCCAATACACTTAACTATCAGGTATATAAGGTCTAATAATTACCTTAATGTGATACTATTTTCCCTCTTCTTTTATGGTAGTTAGAGAATTAAATTGAGCTCATATGGTAACTAGTCTATCAACATGACAATTATGCTCCCTTGGGACTGATTAACTATTGAATGTATTGAAGTATTCAAAAAAATACCATACCCTATGCTTGTATGACTTAAAAAAAGGGTTCTTGGTAGCAACCACATTCTTCACCTAATGCACAACCAATTTATTATCCCCATACACTTGCAATTTCTTGATTCCTTTTATCCTTGCCCATTGAAGGCCATGAATCAAACCTTCATGCTCAACCACATTATAAATAAAACTAAAATGAAATCTATATGAAACATAATACTATTTTTCAGATTGAGAGACCAAAATAACACCAACTCTTGTGCTAACTTTACTTCTTGAACCATCAAAAACCATCTTCCACAAATAATCATCTTCACCTTCTCCCTTGTTAAGTAGAGGTGTTGGTACTCCTTATTTATGTATATAATACACTCCTAAATCAATTTATTTCATAAAATAATAGGGATATTTCTCATAAGTTTTAGTGACATATTCATCAAGAAACAAATATAAAATACCCTCAATATTGGAAGAAGTAACATCATCTATAATAGAGTCATTTTCTTCATGGGCCACACAATTCAGATCAAAACTTGTCTCAATGTAAGGCTCAATATGAAAACTTGTAAGGGGTTGTGTCTTGATTATCACCTTAGCCCTGTACCTTATTTTAAAGGACAAAAAATACCATTCAACTAAGAGATATCCACCTATCTTGGCTATGAATTCCCTTGATACTTAGATTGTAAAGTGGGCTGGGAGATCAACCACAACTAAGTCTTATAAGATAGGAAAACTAGGACAATCATGAAAGAAAACCTTTACACATTTTATCAGTCCTATTGTCTTGGTAGGTGTACTATCTAATTGAAAGACAATAGTTTGTTAGCTACAACTTTGGGCATGATATAAGTAGAAGCTTCACTATCAACTATGCAATTCTGTACAACTTGTCACGTATAATGAGAGTGATGTAAAATGGTGGAGGTTTCTCAAACCTAGTGGATGGTTCAATAATGGTACTAGGAGAATTTTCAATAGCAAGATGTCCATGACTTTGATTTGAGGGTGAGACACTATGAGGGATAGAAGATAACTAATTTTGCAGGAGTTATTTTTTATCAAGCATATAAAGAGCATCCCAAAGAGAAATGGATGTTTTAGTGTTCTTTAAAGAATCTAAAATGTTTAAATAAGCCATTCTAACTTTATCTTAGGATTTTTTTAGGTAGATAATTACTTAGAACTTGAGTAATAGGAGCATACCTTACCATATTTTAACTTGATAAATTTGTAGAAGTTTTTGGAACTATCACATCTGTAGCTATGTCTTGTTGCCTTGAAAGAGGATTGGATGAGCATGTGGGCATGATACTACCACTTCCTATAGCCTTCCTCTTTTCCATTTTATTTTCTATGATAGAGGCTCCTTTATTTAGCACAAAAGTGTTTTCAACCAAAAAATTGGTGAATATATCTCCTTGAGGTTGCCAATCCTCATTAACTTCCATCATCATCTCATCCTCATTCGATAGGAGGGGGTAACTACTCCTTTAGCCAATAGATATTGATCTCCATTATCATTGACATCCATGAGTTGGTCTTTCTACATATATTCTCCCTACACCAAATTGCTATGAATCGGTACCATCTTCCTTGTATTGGTGGTAGAGTTAGGATTGTATACATTGGCAAGCTTGTTGGGATTAGGCTACAATACTATTGATGATAGGGGAAAGGATTATGATGTGCACCTTGTTACATATTAGCATGCCTACTTTGAGTCTCTAAGGCTAGGAACTTTACTTTCTAATCAACATTATTTTTTGCCTACCTAAGAGAAACCTTAGTTTTGGTATTAGCATTAGGAACCTGAGCCACTTCCAGAGTGATAGTGTAAGTATGAGAAAAAGGAGTCATATACACCTTAGGAGGAAATCTTTCAGCTTTGATGAGACTATTATTAGCTTTGATAGCAAGATCATACACTTTAATAAGAGTATATCCTTTCATATATTGAAACATGATAACAATTTAAGTCCCAATGGCTTTCAAGTAAGTAGGGAACATGAAGCTAATAAGTGGTCTCATGGGAGGAGGCAATCTATGCCCAATTTTCTAAGACCTTTCATTGAAATCATGGATTTTTTCTTTGGGTCCCATTTTTATCACATTGATTTGATGTATAAAAGAGGCATGGTCACTTCAATTTCCAAATTTAGAAGTCAAAAACACTCCAAACTCATCCCATGTTGTGATGCATCCACCTTCTAGAGTCCTATACCAATCAAGATCCTTCCATTTGAGAAACATGGAAAGGAGTATAATGGAAATGTTATCTCAAACAATATTTTGGAAACTAAAAAAGTTGGAAACATCTCTAATGTGCTCACAAGGTGTGATATAACTCTCACCATTGAATGTGGGCATACTTTTCATTATGTTAAAAGGAATGGCATCATGTAATGAAAGTTGAATTAGATTTTTGGTATTGAAGGTAGGGAATGTATGGGGTTTATCCATGTATTCTTCTTCAAGATATTCAATTTCTTTAACCTCTTTACTCTCTTCCTCTCGAGAAAAATCTACTCATTTTTCAAAGGACAGATTAGGTTATGGATACTAACCCTCAAGAGGAATTTTAGGCTGAATGGGTAAGTTAATGGGATTAAATGTTCTAGAAAAGGATAACCTAGTGAGAACCATGAATTATTAGGGAATGTTTATAATAGAATAATGGCCTTGAAACTAGATTTACTTTGAAGGAGTCATCAAATGTTGAGTATCACACCAATTTTTAGTTGATGTTGTCAAGACCAACATTCACCTTGAAAATTTATCTTGAAGATAATGGGTCCTATTGGGAATACCAAAAATTTTGTCACCAAATATTACACCCTAGAAGAGGGTGTTCAAGCCTCTTCTATATTCAGGCAACATGGGAACATTCCTAGGTATGTGGGTGTACCTATATTGGAAATGAGCCTCTAGATTTAAGGAATAGCTCCTTGAATGTATCCTTAAATTATCTTATCTATAAAAATTTATTACCTATGGGGAAAATATTTAGATAATTCATGAATTGGACCTACTCTAAAGGAGGTGATGCACCAAATATTCAAGGATCCACTCTCAATATTGACTTATTATCACACTAATAGACTATGAATATAACTAATGCAATGTATATAATGATTTCTAAGCAATAGTATTTCACCTAGAGGACAATTTTATATACTTAAGTTAGAGGGAGATGATGGTAAGTCTTGATTTAAATCACATACAGTCAACTATCCACTCTACACCTAAGACATCAGCCTTAAAACACTCTAGATGACCTGCAAGAAAGTTTATTAGCACTTAGGTTGAACCTAAACCTATATAGAGAATATGAAAACCAATTTTACATATCAAAAAAATATAAAAACTAAGAACAAATTAGAAAACAACTATAAAAACACTCTATTCATCACTCCAAAAGGTGTAAAATACAAATTTTGGTAAAGTCTAGCTATACTAGCCTAAGGGATGCTTAACAATAGCTCAAAGGCTACATTTAGAGAAGAAAGGGCCTTTAGAGAGAGATATTGGTGATAAAAAAATTAATTAATGATCTCAACTCCATTTGAACCATGATTATAACTACTTCTACAAATTATGATCATTCAGACCTTTTGATAGATTTGGGTCACTTTAAGTGGTTACACAGCTACATTATTCCCTCATTGATGTTCTTTAATGGTTGTAATGGTGGGATAAATTTATTCCAAGTTAGTTCTGGCATCAATGAAATTATAACAATCAAATCCATCTATTATATATTTATCTTAGAGCCAACTTCTCCTAACTAGTTTGTCATGGCATGAAAAAGTGGAGAGAGGGGTCCCTTTTATGCAGTTGGTCCTAGAGATGAAATCATTAGGGTTTATGTGTCTACCTTGGTTGCATCCTTTGAAACATTGGCTTTGGTCAAAATTAGACCATGCTCAAACTTGGATTAGTGATTTTTACTTACCTTGCTCTATCAAAAATTGATTTTTCAACTTTAGTCTAGGTCACCTAGGCTCACCTTCATTTGATTGGTTATTAAAAACTAACTTGAATCATTGACATTTTGACTCATCTCACTCTGTTGATCTACATGATACAAATGAACATAATTTGTATATCCTCTACCAAATATAATGTGCTCATGCCACTTATTAATCATGCATTGATCTTAGGATCTTACTATCAGTCTACTACTTTACATGCTTACTCCACATAGTGGCCTCTCAAGCTCCTTAACCTTTTGACGCATATCACACCATCAAATCAAGATGCATGATGAAATGTAGACCATATATCTCATTAGGCCAACTTTCCAACTAGTTGATCTCACACCACTAGAGTTTTTCTTGATTGATAGCACCATCATATCTTGTCTAATTTATAGCTTTTTAACAAGCTTTAACCTAGGGACATTTTGACTTATTTGACTCTAGCATGAACCATTAGATCTCACTTGTCATTGCATGAGCTCACATTTTCTTAATAAAATTTAAATCTTTTAAGGACCTTTTAAACCCAAATAATACTTTATAGAGCTCAAACTTGATGTTAGCATGAACATATTATGATATTTGAACAACATTGAAAGCTTGGACCTAGAAGCAAATAGGTCATAGAGGCACCAAATTTGTAAGAGATGTTCTTGATGCTAAAATGATTATGCTCACTTGATCCACTAGCTCTAGGAGATTTCTAAGTGTGTTTACAAAATGTTCAAGTGACATAACCTATGTGTTTTACATGAGATCGACATGCCTATCACTGATTATTTGAATCTAAATAGCTACTTGACGAGGCTTGAATTTGATAGTTTTGTGAACTTATTATTCTATAGGTCCAACTTTGAATGCTCATAAATTGATCTAGATCTATATGGAACTATAATCCTTTAGCTTAGGTAGCTTTCTGAGTGAAGATGAAAAATGCTCAAATAATTTGGTCTGCTCATTTTCATGTGATGTGCAAGATGGCCTGGCCCCTTAGACTTGGCAAGCTAAACTTTGAAGTTTTATATCTAGAGAGAGAAGAATCATTGAGATATGAAACTTTTAGATAATGATCTTAACACTAAGGACATTTATTGTGCATGGTTTGATGGTAATGTGAGAATTCCTAAGCTTATTTATAAAATGCATGAACACATTGTCTAGTCTAGTTCTTCATGACATACTGTTGATGGTCTAATTCATTAAACTTTTCCAAGTCATTTTGATTCAATATTTCAAGGTCTTGATGAGTTTTTAAGATTGTGTCAATCTAGTTCACATCCCTAAAAGCTTATGAACACTATGATATCCTACTTGGATCAATTTTTGAAATATTGGACAAGCCATTTCTTTGAAACCATTCAATTGCATTAGAGCTTTATATCGAGTATATTGCTGTAGACATTTTGTCTTGGACACTTTATTTGAAATAATTGTGTCTAAAATCCTTCTGTATCAAATAAAATGTCTAAAAAAATGACTCTTTTGGAAAGATTGTCTCAGACACTTTCTCTCAAATAAATATGTCCTTGAGGAAATTATCATAGACAATTTTCCCAAAATATTTGTGTACTTATTCTTTTTCCATGGACGAAATGTCCAAAATAATTTTATCTTTGAGAAAATTATTATGGAACATTTTCCCTAAAAGAAATCCATTGGAAACAATTTTCCTAAAAGAATTCATGTCCTTATACATTTTATTATAGATAATGTATGGAATAATTTCTTTGAAAGAAAAAGAATGTCCTCTAACACTTAGCCAAAATTTGAAATATTTACTAAGTGTAAACTTAGGATTTTCTAGACATGTTCTTGCAACTACTTGGTTGCCATGAAAATCTACCACTTGCATATATGATTCAAAAATGACCCCTAAGACACCAAATGACACAAGGACTAAGATAGACTATGACAAAAGCTAGAATGTCATATTAAATGACATAAATTAAGCTATGACATACACTATGACATTATGAAAATCTCCTATACAAGATTCTCTCTAAAATGGGTTGACCTATTTTATCCCGAGGTAAAAATGGGTCAACAATACCTATTAAGTTAGATGTACTGAGTAATCTTGAGATATAATCGAGATAATTTTTTCCTCTTTTTTTAGGATTATTTTTGAAATAATACAAAGCATGATTTTTAGGTATTGGGATATATGAAATATCCAACTTGAAATAGATATCCAAGAGATGTAGTGATACCACTAGAGATTCAATTCCTATTTCTCACTAACACAAATATCCTTCACACTTAGCTAATATAAGTCAATGATTTTGTTCTTTAAATAAATTCACTTCACAATTTATAAAATAACAGAAAGATTAAAGACAATAAATAAAAATAAAAAGGATGGGAGGATAAGGAATAAAAGGAAGGTTCTATGAAAATTGGAGAACTTCAACGCTTGAGACCTAAAAATATTCCCAACTATAGTTTTACTATTGTATGCTAAGTTTAACATGATCTTGGAATTTAGATACACAAAGAATCAAGTCATGGTAAAATATATAAGCTAAATTTTAATAACTCTTTTTAAGGATAAACACCTACTAAACTTTTTCTAGTTGTACATAAAGTCACATGGAACTAAATGAAATGGAAAGAGTAAATAAACTAATTATAATAACATGTCACCTATCCTAACTATCACATTAATTATATAAATCCATTTAATCAAGATCATAACATAAATATCCTAAACTATACCATATAATATTGGAAGGCATTATTGAAAGCAAGACATAATTAGATGAAAACAAAACTATGTATTAATCTTCCTAGTGTTCTTTTATAAAATTTTCAACCTTTACAAAGAGATGCATAATAACATATATATGAAAAGAGATGGGGTATGTATCCAAATAACATGATATCCCACTCTTTTATATCATGTCATAAAATAATTACAAAACCTAATACTTAAAATGATGCTCACATAGAATACAAGGAAGGGGAAAAGTGTTAAGGCTTTTGACAACACATCTCAGTTAGGACCAAAAGGGTGCTCAAGTTGAGCTAGGTGGGGGAACATTTACCAACTACTTTGGCATGTATTTCTAAGCTACCAACTCCTATGCCACTAAGAATCCATAATGATCTAGCTTTGTAAAATTTACAAGTAGATCTCATAAGAACACTTCTACCTTAGTCAGCAACCTATAATGAACTTTGAGAAGGGATTCCATTGAGACATGAACTTGAGGTAACTACACCGGGTATTTGGTAAAAATAAATTTTTTAGGAGGGAACCTTAGGGTAAGCCACAAATTGGTCCCTAATGGGACCATACTCTATACTCTTTTCAAAAGTGAAGGTCATATGAAACTTGGGGATGGATTACTTGAGGAACTAATGTGTGCAAAACTAATGTCAAGTTTGGTGAAGTAGTGGAGGCAACTAGGACATCTAACACATTTTTTGGGTAAAAATCTTTGTATTTTTTTGGCCCTAAAAAACAAGCATTTTTGGATCTTACTATAGAGGGGATGGATACACTAAAGGTGGTGGTAGAGGAGTTGACCTTTCTTTGAGTGTAGGTTGAGCTTGATCTTGATCCTTGTGATAGGTTGTGGCCTCCATATTTGCTATCACCTTTACATTATTCACTATTTTGAGTTGAATTACATCATCTAGGTAGTCCTCATGGTGATATGTGGTATTTATGTGTGCACTATACCCCTCAACATGAACTTACACCAAACCCTAAGGATCCCACTATCTATCTTCATCCTTTCCCAAGTTATAATAGTCTCTATGTTGGGTTATTTCTTGTAGCACTTGCACACTCTTGTCTTCATGGTGGCCAATAAACATGATCACAAGGTAAGACTTATGTCTTATATCAAGGAATACACCCAAGATGTCATTGTCTAATTGTTAGGCTATTTCTTTCCCCATAAGGTAGTCTGAGACTATGTATGATAATAAGAGAGGAGCCCCCATAATACCTTCAACCATGATTATGGTATTATACTTATATTACTAATAGGTAAAAATGGGTTGGATTTAATCCCATGTTTCCTTTGAGATCCTTAATATTTTCCTCTTGTTGATGGACTGATACACAATGGGGTAGAGGTGGGCACAAATATCCCAAATGTGATTTTAGAATTGGTGAATATAGAGTTTATAAAACACTACATGCACCACAAACCCCATTAGTAATTATGGAGGGAATTTTATGTGTTTTAAGTCTATAGAGGTATAGAATATGTCCAATATGTATGACATCATGTATAAATTACCTTCAACATGAGCTTTTTTCACCTATCGAGTGAGGTTGAATGTGATGATAGTCCAAAAATTTGGGGCTTCCTCTCCCTTCATGAAGATTTGAGGAAGGGAACCCAAAAATAATTTATTTATACCACATTTATTACCCCATATAAGTTATTTGACAACAATATACAAGTGCACACTCCTCTCATAATTTCTTGATCTTGTATGCATTAATGTCCTCTTTGTTGGCTCACTTGTATGTGTTCTTAGCCTAGTTCTTGAGGATCTCATGGATGTTGTGAGTTTATACCAAGGCATACATAAGCTCCTTATCATAAGAGATTATTTATTTAAAGAGGTTATAATGTTATTTGAATGCAACCTTGAAGATATCTATAATTTTGAACTTAGTGTTTGAAAAGTACATGATATCCATATTGCAACTTGAAGAGAGAAATAGGTTTTTGAATAGGTATACACATGGAAAGACTTATAATTTAGACATAAAATTATATATTATTAAATATCTAATAGTGACAAGGTCATTTACATAATAGATATCATTATCATTAGCTTCATCAATAGTGTCTAGTCTCTAGATGTCCTTGATTGTTTTGAAAATCTTGTTTTAATGTTTGAATTGAGTGATACCCTATAAGAATGTGGTATCCCAAAAATTTGGTTCTTATCTAGGATTATAAGTTGAAGTGGCCATTGTTAGGCTATATGATCTTCTAGGTGTGGAATTCAACAAAGGAGATTCTTTGTACTTTAGAGTGAACTCAAGGCAAAGGGATTTAAACAATTAAGAAGTGTAGAATTGATAATGGTGAATCAAATATTGATCTGACCTTATATGAATTTATGATATTTTCCATATGAATGGATTTTATGAGCTCATTTTGTATGTAATAAACACTTAATTGATGAATCAAGCCTAAATTAGCCATTTATAGACTTCATATTAATTTAGATTTTTGAAAACAAACCCCATTTATTTTAGTTGGTAGTGATGGGACTCCTCTAGTTATCAAATCATGATTTCCCCTAATTGACTTAATAAATGTGAGGATCATGGTAGGCACATGCCTATTTTATCCTTCCTATCATTATGAAATTACTTGGTGTTGGCCATGTGTTGCTTATAGAGTGGTGGGGTCATAGAGTATTATGCTAATTAAGTGTGATGGGGAGATATTGTCTTAGAAAAATTTAACTATAAGAGTTGGCCTCTTAAGTGTAAAAAATATGCATGGATATATATGATTAGGTTTTGGGTCCTTACTATACCTTTTTGGACCTATTTGGGGATCCTTCATGGCCTTATACCACCTAGGTGTATAAAAGTACACATGGATTTTTATTACTTGTTTTGGCCTCCTAGGGCTCTAACAACTCTAACACCTCTAGATGCACAAAGACACATGACACTTACTCATTGGTTTAGGCCTCCCTAGGTTCTAAAAGATCTGAAACCTTTAAGACCTACATAAATACACATGGTTCCTCCTTATTGGTTTAGGTCTCTCAAGGCTATAATATATCTATAACCTTTATGTGCACCAAGACACATGGCACTACCTCATTAGTTTTGGCCTCTTGAGGCTCTAAAATATTTGACACCTATAGGTGCATGGGGACACATGGTGATTCCTAATTATTTTAAGCCTCCTATGGCTTTGAAATATCTAACATCTATGAGACTTAAAAAAATTTATGAAAGGGGAAAATTCAATCTAAAGTGTTAGGTAAATAAAATGATGCTTACCTATCTACCAAAAGGGATCTATCAAGGCTAGCTAGGACTCTATGACTAAGAATCCAAAAAATATTTACTTAATAAATTTCTACAAAAATAATTAGTACCTAAAAAATAAAATAATAATTAAAAAACTTAAAAAATGTAGTGGGCATAATTATTTTGAAAGGAATAGCTATGATATATCTTCAAACATGAACAAATGGGCTATTATTAGGGTCATGTTTTTTTTAAGGATCATATTATGATGATAGAGGGCCAATATATTTCAAATTTTCTATGATGCATAGGTCCCCTTTTATTCTATGAAAAGGGATGAGTTGATCACAAAAAATGGAGAATATGTGAGGAAAATATTTCCTAGTGTTTATAACCTATATTGTAGACCTCCATTATTGATCAAGAAGATAAGTGGCTAAAAATTATTTCAACATAACCAAAGGAGAAAGAAACATTTAAGTCTACTTCAACACATAAAATACTAGGATCTAATTATTTAAAGATATCATATTTTATGGAGAAATATTTATTACTTTGGTTTCCCCTTCAATCCATGATTAAGCTTATATGAAACTTAAGTGTGTAGAGCTACTAAAATTTACTTAGTATTTCACATAAATTGGTTAAGGAAGGGAGGGATTAGGCATTGATATGTTGACACCAGACATATATAACCCCAATAGGGACACCTTTGGCTTTGATCTAGGCCTTGATTAATTTATATCCAAGCCAAAAATATTACTATGGAGGTTTCCTAAGTCACCCTTTATTAAGAAGAGGATTTGATATTTTCTTGAGTTTTCAGACTTCCTTTAGTTTTGATGTTTTCTTATTTAAAACCCATTTGGGTTGGGAACCAATGTAGCTAATGTGAATGGTTGATTTAGTGATTCCTTCAACATTAAATGGGAAAATTTTCTTAGTTAGTGAGTTTATATTAACCTTTTGATGTTATTTTTTGTGTGGTGATGACCTCTTGTTAGGAATAAAAGTTTTCTCAATTTACCCACTCAGTTTTGAATCAGTGGCATCTTTATTAATAGCTATTATGAAAGAAATTTCTCTAACTATTGAATAATTCAATAATGGAAGTTGAATTTATATGTTTCCATTTATTAAATTGTGTATTAAATATGTGACATACCTTTTAAAATACCAAATCCAAGGATACGGGGACCAATTTTTGGTACCAATCTCTTCCTTTTTCTAGCACCGACTATTTTTTTGATCTTATTATGGGAATGAGTTTCCAAAATTGGGGTGTAGGGATAAATTTCTATGGGGAATAAAAAAAGGATAACATATGGGAGTAAAGGAACTCAACTAAAGAAACAAATGAGAACAAACAAGAAAAAACACAAGATGAAAGGAAACACACAACAGAAGCAAACACATGATAAAAACAAACTAATCTAATAATTAAACTAAATCTAATAAATATTTACATTACAATCCTTCACTCAGAGATATCTTCTAATATTGTAGTGGATGGAATATATGATAATCAGTTCTTAAATAATTATCCATTCACATTCAATGGAAGGTAGTTCCCTTGGAGGTCTTTATGTCGAAAATCATTCTACCTAAGAAACTAAAAAATCCAGTATAGGATAATCTAGAGGGAGTCTAGCTTGGAATGTAACCCTTTCTTCTCATGTGCTTTGTCCCATATCAGGATCAAGTATAATATGTTAAAGGGTTTTACTTTTACCCTTTTTTCAAACCATATTTTGATAGTTTATTAATGTCAATTGAAGCTTTATAGGGTTTTTTCCTGTAAGTCTTCCATTTGAATAAAATCCAACAACCTTAAATTTTCCTTCTCATCATCTTCCATGTATTATTACATTAATTTATGTATTCCACTTGAGATTCATTAGGAATATTGGATCCATACCATATACCAACATAAATATTAAACTCTTTAGAGCTTGATTGTATCTAGTTTGATCAACCTAGAGTGTATATTTAAACAAGTGCCAATCTCTAGGTCATTTTTATATAGACTCATTCATTTCATATAGTAGGTTCTTATTAGTTGACTTAGCTAAGCCATTCCATTATGGGTAGTAGTTTTATGATAACTTCATGGTGATGCCATTCTCATAAGCCCAATTAATGAGTTTGGCTAACTGGAATAGGGGACCATTATCATAGACTAGTGAGGCTAGGGTATCAAACCATGTAGTTATGTTCTCCTTGAGTAACTTGATCACTTCCTTAGTTGTATTATTAGTTATTTCTATTACCTCCATAAATATAGTGAAATAATTAGTGGTTTTGAGTATAAAATTATGGATTGTTAATGAATTTATGGTGATGAGCCATATAAAGTCAAGTACCCATTGAGAAAAATGACAATATTCTATTATAGGTTCATGGGAAATTTATACATGAACCTCCTTATTGCTGAAATTTTGGCATTTATGGTAGGTGAAAACATGAGCATATGAATCCTTGAATATGTTACACCAATAATATATAGATCACAAGATCTTATGGGATATTTCAATTCCAAAAGGGTGGCCACTACCCAACTTCTCATGAAAGTTGGTCATGACTTATTCCACTTCTTATTTTGATATACATCTGAAGTATATGCATTCATAATTTTTTTGGTAGATCACTCCTTTATTTAGGATGTAATGGAATGCCTTCATCCTGAGGGATCTCTTTTATGTTTTGTTCAATACCAAAGGATGATTCTCATAAAGGACATAATGGATGATTAGATCATATCAACTCTGAGGTAATATTTATGATTGGTCTAATTGTACCACAATGATCCTTGGATCAATTTCATTAATAATCTAAGTAATAACTTGTAATCTCACCAACTTTTTTATTTTTAATTATAGGTCATATTCTTGTAACTTGGCCATCCATTAACCTCTTGGATATTCTATCCAAATATAAGGTTTATTGTGGGGTTGAGAATAATAGAAAGTACCTTATTATTGAGGATGTTATGAAATAATGATTTCACAACATTCACTAAGTCATATGTGTACTTGTCTAGGGTGGAGTAATTTAGCTTTGCATCATTGCTTATGAAGGCTATTAGTTGATTGACTTCATCTAGTTTTTGAGTGAGTACCATGGTTATGGTATGTTTTAAAGAAAAGGAGTAAAGGTAAAAGTCTTTTATGTAGTCTAGGATGATAAATTATGTTGTTTACATAATGACATCCTTGATGTCCTTCAAGGATTTCCTAACTATAGGTGTCCATTCCATTTTTACTTCTTATTTTAACATTATATTTAATGGATTGATAATATAAACAAAAATAGATATAAACTTGCGTAAAAAATAAACTTCCCAAAGAATGTCTTAATTCATTTTTTTTAGGAAGAGGTATTATATAAATTACATTAGCATGTTTATGATTGATGTAAATACTTTACTTGGTGATAATATGACCAAGAGGGTTACCTTTTCAAATTCCAAAGATTCTCTACGTAGGGTTAAGAGAGATACCATAACTTATACACCTTTAAAATATCTTTTTTAGGTGGTATACAAGATTAGATCTAGAATTTAATAAAATATTTAGTCATCCATATAAATAATTATACATATATTAATAAAACCCTCAAAGACTAAGTCAATGGATCTCTTAAAATTGGACCCTATGTTATTAATACCAAATGACATCCTCTTTGAAAGCAAATATGCCCCACTTTATTATGAGCATAATTTTCACTCTATCTTCAAGGTTTACTAGGACCTAGTTATATCAAAATAATTCATCCAAGAAGGATATCATCTATGATCCACTTAAAATTTAAATTACTTCATATAAATAAGGAAGGGGATAATTATATTTATCTTAGTCCCATTTCATGTTCCCAAAATCAACACACAGTCAAATTTCTCCACTCTTTTATGAATGAGAACAAGGTTAGTGACTCATGTGGAATTTTAGACTGAGAAGATAATCCCAAATAAGAGAATATTTTGAACCTCTTTATGGATAAGGGGATCCATAATTAGGTTCAAAAGTCACTACTTATGCCTAAATGGTATCTAATTTTGCTTGATTGGAATGGTGTGAATTATCACATTGGGGTCAAATACCTTGATATATTTGTATTTCCTTTGAATGACATATGTACACCACATAAGTAATATCTTGATCTATTCTATTTGATTCAAGGTACAATTGGGACCAATATGGATGTTTTTGGGTTGGTGAGATTAACCCAGGTTGATGATGAGTGGCTTCTAGTCAACACTAATTAGTCTCTCTAGTTTATGTACAAAGTTATCCAAGTCAAACATTCTTTCTAATGAGATCATGCCTTGTAGGATGTGGTTTTTTCTCTCAATTTCATAATACTATATTCATCACATTAATTACTAAGGGGGTTATCTTTATATTAATTTTCTATGATCTTAACACTAAAGACCCTAGAATTACTTCTAAAATATAGTATATGGTGATTATCATCAAAAACATAGAAATTATCAATATTGTCTGGGACTGATGGGTAGGGGATGAGTTCTATGGAGAAGTTATATATTTTTGAATCATCTAAAGAATTTAGATTCAAAATCAATGATGTTAGATAATATACTATAGACACTCAATTCTCACCACTACTATGTTGAAATTGTAAGTCTGAATGACTTCTTGTAATGATGCATAAATTGGACCAAAACCACCAAAATGTGTTAATTCATCTTCACACTTCATGTTAAATTCATGATTTATGTCAATATGTCCTTAATTGAGGAATTATCCTATACACAATATTTATCTTCTTCTAATTCACTCCAATGAAATTGTGACCTAGAAAATTGATGTTTTTAACCAATAATGCATGATAACTAATCAAATTTTAAGAGTTGTAAAAATCTTAATTAGATTCACTTAACTAATTAAATATAATTAAATGCTTAAGTTAAAAATTGATATCAAATTAGTTAATATCTAATTTTGGAAAATGAAAATTCAATAATTATCTGTAAAGGTGACATCATTAGTCATAAAGTCAAAAATGCAAGCCATGATTTATAAATGCAATAAATATCTGATTTGTGCAAACCATGCCTATTAATTGATCCCTTCTTATAAAATATTAATTTTAACATTAATTACATTTTATCTCAAAATTTGATCCAATTTTGGATGACAAATCTTGATCTTAAGATGGATGTTCAATATCATTTCAACTAAGCTATAAATATAGTGGCCTCCATGAACAATTATGAAGCTTCATTATGAAAATAATTAATGCCAAAATATTTATACAAGCTTCTTCAACCTAATTAATAAAATCCATTGATGGAAAAGGGGATATGATATTGGAATAAATATATGCATTAACAAGGACTCCTATATCTACAAACCAAGCACAATAATTTGCAAAATAGTTGTTATATGGAGTCTTCAAGGAAGGTGAATGTCATATTTGTCTTCTTGTATTGATTTCCTTGTTTAGTGATTCTAACTCACCCTAGGGAGAAAGCATAGAATGTTAGTTCATGAATACATTTTGTATTTATTTCTACTAATGTTGTATTAACCCTATTTTTCTATTTTTATACATTTTTTTAAAGCCATTTTTATTTCCATTTAATTATGGACGATTTTTTTCTTGATTTTAAGTTGGTTACATTTTTAATTTAAAATATTTGTGCTTGGTGTAAATTATATTTCTCACTTAGTTTTTTACATTCTAAATCTTGAATTTAAGTCTTTTACATCTTGTATTTTAATTTATTTTTATTTTTTATGTTGGTTTTTAAAATGTGTTATGATTTTAACTTGGGTTTTGATATTTTATCATTATATTGATTTATAAATATTCACATTTGAAATAGGTCCATGTGCAATTAGCATACAATAATATTATAAGTTATTCATACTTATGATGCATAATATCATTGTTAAAATTAAAAACTATGTGCTCACGATTGTACATAGAAATGTGAAGTTGTAATACATTTCTGAAGGCACTATCCATTTATCCAATACATAATCACAATGACAACCCATAAACACAACATTTCTATGCCACCTAAGGATGTGCATTTCTTGAAGTAAGCATATAACATAAAGTCATACTAAATGTACATCCATGAGATAAACACAAGTGAAAAATAAACTAGCAATATAGAAGACAACAAAATCATGGCAAATAAATATACATGTTTTAATCATCATTTCTAAAATCATAGTGGTATAAAATAAAAGAGCATCACAAAATAGTATGAAAATTCCATATATAATAATCCATGAGCCAAAATGACAATCACACACACACACACACACACACACACACACACACACACACACACACACACACACACACACACACACACAATAGAATAATAGTTTTATACATCAAGAACATATAAAAATATCATATACATAATAAAAATGTGGAGCTAAGAGATATAATTTCAACTTTGAATCACTTTATCTCTAAGGGGTTTTGATTGAAGCTCTATCTTATGCTTGGTTCTGGTGATGGTGGTGGTTATGGTGGTGGGTGACCCATTACTACCTACTATGGAGTCAGTTGTGTCACTGAACACTCTGAAGTAGTAGTGTGTCGAGACCTAGATGTCTTGCTAGTCTATTGGCTCTATGAATACTCTTTGTAGGTAGGTGCCCTAGCCCCTGTTAGAACTAGTACCTCATATAAACTATGATAATATGTGATCTCATCCTTCATGCTTAGGACATCATATTTCACATGTAAGGCATCATCCTTGGTCATGATCACATTGGCTAATGCTCTATGATACAAGTTACTAATACTCATCCATCTTCCCATGAAGCCTCTAAACATCACCTTGAGATCTATCCTTCTCACCCATAATTGTTAGTAGTTTTGCATCCTATGATATCAACTATACCTAAACCCTAGTCAAATAAGCATGTAACCATATCAGTTGAACCACATACACTCTCAAATCTATAATATTTGAATCTCAGACTATGATAATACCATATAGCTTGGTCATCTTTTCGTAGGTTGTGGCTAACTCAACTCATATCCCAAACATGTTCATACTTAAGTCAAAGGGCCTATAATATTTGGAAAATGTGTTGATATCTCACACTATAGCCTATTGATAAGTGTCTAATCTTCTATGGATCTCTCCGAGCTAGAGGGCCCATCCTACCATTTACCTCCATAAATGTTCATCCTTAAGTCAAAGGGCCTAGTTTCTCATATACTTGTATCAACACCTATACTAGAGGCCCCAACCTCTCCTATCCCTATACCATGGCTTGATTCCCCACTTACTACCTAATACATATTAGTATCTATTAGAGGACTCTATCCCCCATCCCTATCTCCATTTCCATCTCCATCACCACCCTATATAAATTGGATTTATAGAGGTTGTTGTGTTATATGTTGTATAGGGATCTATACAACCTTATATGTAGGTTGCATCACTAGAACCTAAAAAATATGTAGGGGATTTCCTATTGTATCATCAACTAAATAGGAACCTATCCTTTTATTTATGCTTTTACCAATGCTTAGTCCCCACCCCTCCTCTGTATAACTCTCCAATGCTTCCCTATCTATTTGGGTTTCAATCTAATCAATCAAAGGGGTTAGAAACCTATCCAACATGACATATAGGCATCTATCACATCAACATCTACAACCCCACCTATATAATCCCATACTATGGGTTGTATCATATCAAAAAATTTAATGCATTAAGCCCTTAGTACTAGTATCCCCCACTCTTTGATCTCTTATGTAGCATGTGATAAAAAGTGGGGCACATCTAACACATCCTATTGGAAGGTAAACTATCATTTCATGTGATCTATCCTATATCTATCCATAATGAAATAATTATGATTGATGATGTAGTTAGGCATCAACATATACTAAAATATAAAACTATCCTCTATCTAACCAAACTACATCATTGGGTATGGCCATAAGATAAAATCATCATCTACCATATCATCAATGGTGTACCTATAAAAATACAAATATCCTGAATGGCCTCATAACCTCACTCCTATCTATACCTAACCATAATCCACTATATCTTTAGGTCCCCACTGAAACCATTTTCCAACATACTAATCTATAGTGATGTGTTACCAAGCCTAGGAATGGAGCAGAGTTTTGTGTCCAATAATGCACCCTATATGATATGTAATCATGTTAAAATCCTTATATATCTAGTCCAATATCACCAAGTCCCATGAAAAACATGTAGCATAATTTTTCATGTCTTAGACCATGCCTATAAGACCGAACTAAAATAATCACCCACTTTTTTTAGGTGGTAGGAGGTCACTGATAAGAGCCATCAAGATAAATACCTCCTAGGGAATTAATCCTATGGTGAAGGTAGTACCACTCCTAAAACAATCATTAAAGGCCAAGATAGGTCCTCCAAATCATTAATGTTAATGGACCCCTCTACAATAACCAGGTTTATTACTCCAATCAAATCCTCTAATACCATAATATTTTCCTCCTAGATCTAATAAATTTATCAACCCTGAATAGGCACTTATAAAATCCTATGTGCATCCTTTAGGGTCATAGTGGCCTCTATAGTAGGTAAGTGTAATGTCAATGGCTCTAAATTCGAGTGCTCCATTAGCATTGAAATGTTTAAATGATCCACTCAAATTACCAATATCCAAGCTATGTGTCATAAATATACTACCTCTAGAAGCCCAAAAATATCATATGTCATGATACTAGGTTAGTGTAGTGCCCATGATCACTTCTCATGTGTCGTCATGACTCCTAAACACTCTCTTTTAACACAAACCAAATAGAATAAAGTTAGTCACTTATCTATTTTTATTTTAATCAATCAATTTACCATTGTATTCTAGTCGTGGACTTATAATTATAATATTCTATCTTAGTTTCCCCTTTTTCTTAGATTTTTTTCCATTTTTAGAAATCTAACTATTTTCTTTGTTGACTTAATTATTCTATAAATCACTTTCACCACTTTGTAGGGTGATCTTAGCATTTTCCTTCTTGGGTTCATGACTTCACTCTTATGTAGGTCAATCGTACCATTTGGTAGGATGACCTCATTTTTAAAGTGAACTTGTCATTTTCATACCTTGTGTTATTTGTTAGGAAATTTCACCATTTGAATGGTGATACTACCATTTA
This sequence comes from Torreya grandis, assembly GCA_037957365.1. NCBI lineage: Eukaryota > Viridiplantae > Streptophyta > Pinopsida > Cupressales > Taxaceae > Torreya > Torreya grandis. The sequence continues at coordinate 747,255 of JARHVA010002564.1, forward strand.
TCTAACAACTTCATTTTTTTAGCAATATCACCATTTATGTGATTGACACTGAAATAATTGATATCATCAATGTGGTGATATTCATTGATTTTGGTAATTTTTCCATTTATGTTTCAAGTTCATTTATTTCATAGTGATATCATTGTTTGCATCAATGAATTCACCATTTTGCCTCTTTTTGAAATGTCAAAGTCACTAAATTTTTTTTAATACCTAACATTAAATGCAATTAATGACCAATATAAAAACCTAAAAAGGTATTTATCAATGCACCACTCCCTGGTGGTCATTGATATTCTTGAATGCACTCCCCAAGGTGTATCTAATACAAGATATTGTCCATTTTCTCATATCTCTCATGAAAAAAAACTAAAGCTTTGAATGGAAGGTAAAAAAATAGTTGTTACCTTGTAGGGGTGAATATAAAGTTAAATTTTTGAATTTTTACTCCCATGGGCCTATTTTTATCCTACTTTCTTCTCAAGAGGCTCATTTTTACCTCATTTACCCATTTTTTTGTTGTTTTCTTCTAATTACTCCATTTTTATACCTCTTATACTAAAACACATGTTTATTTCTTTTGATTTTGGACCTATCCATCAAATATAACTTTTCCATTATCCTCACAAAAAGGCATCATGGGGTTCCCAAACAATGTTTGTAGCATTTTTATTGTTCTTGGTATAGGTCTTGAAGTAATTGGACACTTTCTATTTCTATTTTAGTTTGTGTTTTCTTGAATTTTATTTTTTATTGCCTTGACTCAATCCCTAGTGTTGACAAGGGAATCATCATGGTGCTTCCTATTACTCATTTATACTTAAGTCTATCCATTGGCATATTCTAGCATTATCATATTGGTGTTTTTATCATTGGTGTGATGTTGACATTTGTCTAGCAGATCAGGGGTTAGTCTTTATGTATGTTATGATTTGGTCATCATGGTCTTTTATATCTTGATGCATACTATATTGGTGTTTTTAAAAAAAATTGAATGTGGGAAGTATAATCAGAAATGCTACAATAAGAGTGTTCCTTATCTACTATACCCCAACTAAGTCATCATATACCTAATCATTATTTTCTCTAAATAAACATCTACCCTACTAGGGAAAACCTTTTAGATTGATCAATGATTAAATCTTCCCTACCAAATCAACTCATTGAATCCAATGATTAAATCTTCCCTATAGGCACAAATTATTATCTATCAACTAGGACCACACTTTTTTGGGCCAATCTATCTCTATTTAATCCATCTCATTTTGAGATTCCATGCATGTCTTCCATCTTTAATACCCTCTCAAGGTGGCATCAAGGGCCACTAATATTTTTTCCTCCAAAATTTTAAAATTCTTCTTAAAATGACTTTTTCATTCTTTGAGAAGACATTACTATTCCTAGTGTATCGCAATGCCTTTTCAAATAGGGGAAAATGTAGACACTCAATTCTCACCACTATCATTTTAAAATTTCAAGTCTAAATGAATTCTCACATTAACACACAAATTCAACCAAAACCATTGAAACACTTTGATTATTCTATTTCTACCCATTTTTGCTATTTATATTCAGAAGAAATAAGAAACTAAAGATAATGGTCAGGGGTTAGATGATACCCAGATGAAGCTACACACCATATCCAGACGATTGAAGGAGCTCCTCTTTGGCTGTGGAGGACGACACCTATAGATAATAAAGACTTAAACAAATAAAATGTTAGATAGATATATGGTGGATTGCCAAGTGATATGCTCAGTCCCAAAAGTGCAAAGACTTCCTTGAGGGATGACAATCCACTTATTTGATAAAAGAGTATTGGATAAAAAGATAAATAATGAAAGGTTAAAGAAGAGAAATAGATAACACGTACGTATATTATGCAGTCAGTCTGTCACAGTTGTCGATGCCAGTTAGTCTGCCATCGTCGGTTGGTCAATGTTGCTGATGTCAATTAGTATGTTGACGTCGGTAGGGGAAATGGTTGATGTTGGTCAGGGCAATGGCCTTGGATGGGTTTTAGACAGGTTTATGATCGATAAAGGGGTCTAGAAGGAGTTTGGGTCTATGAAGGGTTGTAAAATAGTAAATAGGGTTTGAGAGGGGGAAAAAGGCAAAGGGTTGGCATGTAAATGGATAAGAATAGGAGGAAGGCTTTTCCGCCTTTCCAGGAAGAAATTTGGGTTGTCTCTTAATAGTACTCATAAATAACAAATTGACTAATTACCAATCCATTCTAAAGATATTGAAATGAAAGGCAGAAGAATACTTAGCTCTTGCTTGATGAAGAACCAGAGGTGATTGAATGCTTATTCCTGTTATGGCTTGTGCTGAGGTCCCTATGCAATGATCCAATCCAATCTAGAGTCGGGAGTGAAAAGTTTCTATAGCTAGGCAAGTGGTAGTTGAGGTCTGATGCTTCATCTTAGATTCTACTTGTTGATGTCAAAGTCTGAGCTAAGAGAGAGAGAGAGAGAGAGAGTCCAAGAGGAAGTCGATTCTTGATTTAGGATTTGTGATTAGATGAGTTTAAGAGCTGTAACTCCGTGTTAGAAGTCAGCTTATGTAACCGACATCGGTGATTCCATCAGCATCAACCGATAGTTGACTGATATCGGTGGGTGGAGAATGAGTAAAAGGGCTAATAAGCTTGTTCTCCATCTACCAAGTGTATAGTCTGTTGGAGAACTATTGAAGGATGGGGTTATTAGGCACAAGTGTTGGTTAGAAGGTTGGAATGGGTCTTAGGTAGTTATGATTAGGATGACTTAGTCTTAAGGTGAGTCATGGGGTGAGAAATAGTCTAAGGGTAAGGTGTCCAAGGTGAGGTGTCCAAGGTGAGGTGTCTAGGGATGATGTCATTAATTTTAAAATAAGTAATTAATTTTAAATTAATGAAGTGTGTAAGGGATGAAGGGTAGTCAACATAATTTTGGTGTCTACATTTTCCCCTTTTTGTCTTGTTGGTTGTTCTGATGAAATGCAAGACAAAAATAGAAGTTTTCCCAAGTATGTGATGAGGTATTCCCCCTCAAAGCGGGAGTCGAGGGAAGGGAACCTGAAATTGATTGCCAATTTGATAGGCAGTCGATGGGTATGGTGAAGTTTGAGTGTGAATGCTACAATATTTGAGATTGCACGTATAGCACTTCACATGATAGTTAGGTCAAATTATCATAGGAAAGGTCAAGGAGTGCTAAAATCGAAGTAACCAGTCCATAGCATTTAGTCATAACTGATTGGGTTAAATGATCAAAGCTGTAGCTCCAATGGTCATCGTGTTCCAAGTATCCCAGGCTTGGGAAGTGCTCCTGGAAAACATGAAAATGTCACAAGTAGTGGGGATCAACTTGGGCATGATCTGATACTTGTGAGGGTCATAATGTGAGGTGCAGACAATTTGCTAACTATTCGTGAGGTAACATACATGCAATCAAAACAACTAAGGCAAAGTTGTCTCAAAAGCAGTCATGGTCTGAGGAGATAGTCACAATCTCTAAGGTTGTTGGTCGAGTTGAGTTGAGATATAAGTGATCTCAAGTGTTGTTTGGTGTGGTCAAGGAGATGTATGTGATCTCCAATGTGCCCCATGAGAAGTCAAAGGTGACTTCCACAGTGTTAGGGCTGGTTGTTTGGTTATGAGTTTGGGTTAGTTAAGTCATGATTAAAGGTTATATGGTTTGTCCATCAGGTAGATGAACAAACAAATGGCCGTTGTCATTAGGGAGATGAATGGGCAAATGGTTGAGCTAACCTCAAAAGACTGAGTGCTACCTACATAGCCCTTGTGTTAAGGGCCTCAAGCCAATGTAGTTCTCGCCAAATGGGAAGAAGAGTGTAGGTTATGGATTGGTTTTGACTAGGTTAAGTCATGGTTTAAAGGTTATATGGTTTATCCATCAAGTAAATGAATAAATGGGTTGCCGAGCTAATCCCAGAAGACTCCATGTCAACTAAGTGTTGCCTACATAGCCCCTGTTTTGAGGGCCTCAGCCCAATGTAGTTTAGGATGGTTGATAGTTGTTTTGGTCATGTTATAAATGATGAGTGTATGATGATGTTACAGCCTTTTCCATATTATGTGATGGTTTATTCTGTAACATTGGTTATGTGGTGTTTCATTCCTAAAAATTTTCCATATTTGAGATGGTGTATGCTAAAAATGAAATGAGATGATGATGTTATAGCCTTTTCCATATTATGTGATGGTATATTCTGTAACATAGGTTAAGTGGTTTTTCATCCCTAGCAATTTTCCATATTGGTGATGGTGTATGCTAAAAATGAAATGGGAATATTTATGCTTCAGCATGTTTCCATATTGGTAATGGTATATGCTTAACATAAATTATGTCTGGTCGATAGTTTCCATGTATATTGTTTTCCATAGAAACTAGTGTGAAAGGTCTATGTCATGTTAGTGGTCTGAAAATGTTTCTGTTTGGTTTAGTTGGTTTTGGTTAGATAATGGTCTGGTTATGTGTGACCAAGATGTATAAGAAGTGAAAGGTGTGTTTCTCTTTCATTGACAAGGACCATAATGATAGCATAGATAGGGTTTTTGTAAACAAAAGCCCCATTCATGCATTACGTCATTGACCATTGGTTTATGTTAGAGAAGTATTTGAATCACTTGACATTAAGTGAGCTCAAAATCCCTTCAGTATGTTAGGGTAATAGGTGTGATTATGATATGTGTGGATAGGATAACCCTTTTTAATAAGGATAGCTTTGCCCTTTCTATAGGTGACCTCGAGAATGACTATAGGCAAGTCCATGACTTAATAATTTGTCAGTCATTTTTTTTTGTAGACTGATTAATGCGGGAAGTCCACATGGGGATGTTGTGTTGTTTTATGGTCAGGTTGTGCTATGTATGTAGCAAAATTTAGGCATAGCCATCCTTCGAGGGAGTGGTCTATATTCTGATTTATATGTGTTGATGTTGTTGAATAGTTGTCCTTCAAGGGAGCAGTCTATTTATTACAGCAATCATGCAACTGTCCTTCGAGGGAGTAGTCTACATTTATAGTTTATGACCTTTGAATAGGCATCCCAATTTTATTTATTTATCTATTTATTTATTTATTTATTTTGTAGACTGATCAATGCGGGAAGTCCACATGGGGATGTTGTGTTGTTTTATGGTCAGGTTGTGCTGTGTATGTAGCAAAATTTAGGCATAGCCATCCTTCGAGGGAGTGGTCTATATTTTGATTTGTATGTGTTGATGTCGTTGAATAGCTATCCTTTAAGGGAGCAGTCTATTTATTACAACAATTATGCAGCTATCCTTCGAGGGAGCAGTTTACATTTATAGTTTATGACCTCTGAATAGGCATCCTATTTTTTTTTTTTAGTTTTTGACCAAAATTTTGGTCATGGACTTGACTATAGAGGTTCAAGGATTTCCCTTTTATTAGGACAAAGCATTCATGCTTGTCAAAAGGGTTGACTAATGTTTGTTGGGAAAAAGGGTTGAAAGGATTATGAATGATGATGACGGGGGTTGCTCAAGGGATGAGCTTGATTTAAACATCAAGTGAATGATTACTTGATTAACAATAAAATGGTCGAGGATGTAAGGCATTAAGGGGCTCAGGTTTTAACTAGCCTTCAAAAGAAGACAGACAATAAGTACCTGATCCATGCTTGTGTTATGATGTAAGGTCTGAGTCAATTAAGAGCAAACTTGCCCCATTTGGTCATGTGTTGGTTTTCTATAAGAACGAGATCTCTGATTTTGAAATCTTGCTCTTTCAAATTTTGGATTTGGGTGTGTGTTGGTCGATGTTGGATGTGAAATCGATTAGTATGTTGTTATCATTTGATACAATGTCGAACATAGTCATTATAGTCTTGGTTAAGGGTGGGTCAATAATAGCCCAGGTGGAAGATGCGCTTGGCAACCATGTTACCACTAAAATGTCCCCCACAAATCCTATCATGACTTGTTTGATGATATGGGAAGTCTCAGTGGTTGTTAGGCATCGAAGAAGGAGGCCGTCTAAGCCTCGTTTGTAAAGAAGTCCCCCTAACATGGTGTATTGGGTAGTAATTTTGATAAAAGCCCACTGTGCATTGCTAGAGAGGTTAGGAGGTATGATAAAATAAGTCAAATAGTCCACAAGTCCCTTATACCAAACATCATGTGGACTAGAGAGGTTAGGAGGAATTTCCCCCAGAGATGATGGTCAAGATGTGCCCAAGATAGAAATCTTGGGTTGTGTTGGTTGAGAGGTCTTGATGAATAATGGATATGTCAAAGGTGTAAAAATATGGTCTTTTCCTTTATCCTTCATGGTTTGGGGCCTAGTGGCCACATTAACAGTGTTGATTTCAAATAAAGGTGGAGAAGGTGATAAAGGGACCATAGTCTTGTATGGGGATCCCAATTTAGGTGAGGATGTTTGAGAGGCATGTGATGATGTCGAATGTTTGTCAAAAGAAGCCTCAATGTGAGGGGTGTCCTTTTTTAGGTGTTGGTGAATGATAATCTTAAGGGCACAACAATGCTCAGTATCTTGCCAAGGTATGTGATGATACCAGTAGATTTTAGTGTCATTGAACCAAGATGGTTTTGATCTGAGAGGTTGATATGGTTTAATAGGTGGGAGAGTGATACTAGATGACTACAACAATTGACATAACATTGAAGCATAGGATCCCCTTAATGGGTCTACACTCTTTGTTGCAGTAGGTGTTGACAACTTCTATCTAGAAGTTATCAGAGGAGTTTTTTATACCATCTTTTTGGTTGGTGGTGTGGCCACACGTGTAGATGGAATTGTTTTGATTAGAGGTGCTAGATTTTGGAGCACTCCTATTAATGTAGAAGGGTGTGGGCCCAAGATAGATGGTAATGATGAAGGTGGGGGAGAAATTCTCTAATGTGGTTTAGCAACCTTCTTTAGTTTAGTGCAAGGACTACTATTATGAGAGGTGAGGTTAAAATCTACCTCCACCAGATCTTCTTTGACCGAAGTTGGTGAGGTGGTAAGTTCTTCTCTTGGTAGAGAAGGGATTGAAGAATTGGGCTCTTGAGTTGGATAGAGTGTAGGTATGATTATGTCTTCTACATGTGTTCAAATAGCAGGGAAGGTATGATCCCCCATTGATGATAAGAAAGATGAGGGTGAGGCATCCGACGTTGGTGCCATCAAAACATCCTCCAATATGGGAGAGGTCAAAGTAGCCTCTCCAATGTGTGAAATGGGGTTGGATGGAGGACTATCCTTCATTGGTGGAGGACAAATAAGAGAAGAAGGTTCTTCTTCCTATGGTGGAAAAATAGGAGAAGAAGGCTCTTATACTTGTGGTGGACAATTAAGCTGGCTAACCTCTTCAGACTGTGGGAGGGGTTGGTTAGAAACCATGTCGATTGTGCGTATATTACGCTCTTAAAAGTCATCAGCTATGGTCTGAATGTTATGCTGACTTGGGGGATGGTTAGGGAATGGTTGTCTAAAGATGTCTATGTTTTGGTTAGGTAGCGTGTTTGGGTTATCCAAAACAAGATCCCCCTTGTCTAACATGTCTTGTATGATGTTTTTGAAAGTTTTGCAGTTGTCTATGTCATGACCTTTGACACGGTGAAAGTTACAAAAGTCATTTTCCCTATACCATGTCGAGATAGCTTTTGAGGGGTCAAATTGAGGTAGTTGGATTTGAGGGAGATTGAGGACCCCCTTCTTGACTAGTTTATCCAACATAGAAGCGTATGACTCTCCAATTGGAGTGTATTGATGCTATACGTATCGTTGTTGGAATTGTTTTGTGATGTAGTCTGATGTGGAAGGTTGAGATGGGTTAGTTGTTGTTGAAGGTGATGGTCTAAGGACTACAGCATTAGCTAATCCTTTGGACTTGGAGTGGGAAGAAGAAGGTTTGGAAGGAGGGTCATTGGATTTTATGGTAGTATTTTTATTATGCAATATGACCTTATCCTCTTTGACTGCATGGAGTTCGAGCTTTCTGGCCATGGTGAAAGCTTTGTCAAATGTGCAAAATGTTTAAACCCACAAAGTAGATGAGATGTGCTTAGCACATGCTCTTGAAAAGAGCTCAATGAGCTCAGTTTAAGGTAATGAAAAGGAGAGTTGGTTGATTAAACCTCTCGAATGGGCAACAAAGTCAGCTATTGATTCATCATCAAATTATCTGATAGAATAGAGGTCTATAATGGAGACCTTTTTAGTGATGTTGATTGAAAAGTGGTCGAGAAGAAGTTGAGCTAGTTGAGTGAAAGAAAAAATAGAATGACTGGCAATAGAGCTATACCAGTCAAGGGCGGCCCCCAAAAGTGACATGGGGAACGTGCAAAGTAATAATGCATCATCGTGTGTTATGAGGTAACAAGCATGTCTAAATGCTCATAGATGTTGTTGTGGGTCCTCTTTACTCTGAAATTGAGTAAATTTGGGGAGTTCCCACTGGTTAGGATATGGTCTAATAGGCATGGAAGGGTGGATGGGTTCATTGCATATTTTTTCGTATGAAAGAACATTGCTTGAACTGGAAATGGATGTCTCAAGGTTAGACATCTTATCCATCAGCATCTTAATTAGATCAACTAAAAAATTGGCAGGAGGGGCAACTCCTAGGTTGTAAGGTACTTGGAAGGTGTTAGGAGGGGCATATGATGTACTTGGTTGCATTTGTATAGGCACAACATATTGGTAGTTCATCATAGGGACTGATGTTGAGGTCAAGGGGGCTTGTACCATGAAGTTGGAGGGCACAAGTTGACTAGATACCACCAAAGGTGGTTGAATGGTGGCATTGGTAAAAGGATAGGTAGTCACTCCTATGTGTATAGGTGCAAGAGTGTGTGGAGTTGAGACAATCATGTTCTGTTATGGTGTATAACTTGGTTGAATTGTTTGTGTTTGAGGGGGTATGGAAACCCCAATGGAGGTAGGTCCAAAAATAGATGGGGAGGCCAAATCTTGAGTATTGACCATGGCCAGGTTATTAGTTGAGGCAATAGTTTGAGTTATAAAAGGTTGGGTAGCAAATGTTGTTGATGGCATTGCCACTTTAGTGATGGAAGTTGGCATCCCATAATTAGGATTACCTGAAGGGTCTCGCATTTGGCTTCTCGTGAGATAGTGTTGGAGAGCCTTGACATTGTGGTTAAGGAATATTTCAAAATTTTGATCCCCTTTGGGAACAATTGAAGGTTGATTGGGGGTAGGCTGAATAGGAGTACGTTCAGTTTCTGAAGTGTGCTCCATCAGGGGACTTGGTATGAAAGGTGAAGATGGAAGTGGTTGTTGCCTCGCGTGGTCGATAAAAGTTTTGGCTTGACTATGTGTTAAAACCATTCAAGGAAAAATGTGTTTAGGTCCTAAAAACTGTATATTTTAGCTTTAGAAAACCAGAAGTTATGTTTGACAACAAAAATGTCAGGTTTTATGCTTGTTGTTTTGGAAGAAAATATGTTGACAGTGACTGACGTCGATTGAAAAACCGATGTCGGTTATGAAAAGTTGCTGACAATGGTAATATAACCGATGTTGGTGAAGATAAGTGACTAACATCGATGGAAAAATTGAGGTCAGTGTCTGTGTATTTCTAGAAACTCAAAAAACTAAAAGTTTTTGGAAGAAAAGAAAAATTTTGGGTTATTTTTGGACCTCAAAATAATGTGTCCTCGCCTACTCAAACAATCAGATGAAAACAACAGAAAAAATGAAGGCAAGCAACCTCTAGGCGTTAAATTCCTAAGAATAAATTTTAGAGTCGTGGTGGCTTATGCCTTAGAAGAATATGTTTGGGAAGTTGGGATTTTAGAATAGGTCCTAAAGAGGCAATCTAAGGATAGCTTCAGGTTATGTTTTGGTGCTCAAAAATATGTGTTAGGTTCCATACATGGCCGGGTGCTAAGAGCTTGCTCCCCTCACTTCACGAGCCCAAAGCCAAGCTGGGTCGCTTAGCCAATATATACTTCGCCTATAGTTTATACTCTGCCAGAGAATAGAGTGGGTTCTCCCCTTGGTAGTGAAGTCCAAGTAGGATTACCAGGAAGGGTAAGGTATCCGCTAGGTGATGAAATCCTAGACGGGCCTTGTCTCAAGTATGTTTAGATGTTTGATTATGAATGTTGTCTAGATGTGTAACATATGTGCACTATGATTTATTCATAATGCATTTTTAATTACTAGATGTGCTAAAAATGCATTCAAGAAGGAATGAAATGCAATATATTTTAACCCAAATTGAAATGTTTTGTTCAGATGCAAACAAGTGAGGAAAAGGTTAAGAGTATGAATTTTCACTACTCTAAGATGCAAGGAAATAAGGGACAAGAAGAAAAAGAAAGATGTTCTTTTTAACTTGTGCTTATGATGTCTTTTCGAAATAAAAAGAAAGAGGAAGAGGATGCAAGAAGAGAATTTTTTTTTCTGAATGCACCTATATGAAAGGTTGCTTTTTAGAAGAAATGAACCCAAGGAAAAATCTAGGGGTCCCACCAGGCATGCCATAATGTTTCTACTCATTTTTGCTATCTATATTCAGAAGAAATAAGAAACTAAAGATAATGGTCAGGGGTTAGATGATACCCAGATGAAGCTGTGCACCGTATCCAGATGATTGAAGGAGCTCCTCTTTGGCTGTGGAGGATGACACCTATAGATAAGAAAGACTTAAACAAAGAAAATGTTAGATAAATATATGGTGGATTGCCAAGTGATATGCTCAGTCCCAGAAGTGCAAAGACTTCCTTGAGGGATGAGAGTCCACTTATTTGACAAAAGAGTATTGGATAAAAAGAGAAATAATGAAAGGTTAAATAAGAGAAATAGATAACGCATACCTATATTCTATAGTTGGTTTGTCATAGTCACCAACACTGGTTAGTCTACCATCATCGATTGGTCAATGTTGCCGACGTCGATTAGTCTACCGATGTTGGTAGGGGCAATGGTCGATGTCAGTCAGGGAAATGGCCTTGGATGGGTTTTGGATGAGTTTATGGTTGATAGAGGGGTCTGGAAGGAGTTTGGGTCTGTGTAGGGTTGCAAGATAGTAGATAGGGTTTGAGAGGGGGCAAAAGGTAAATGGTTGGTATGTAATGGATAAGGATAGGAGGAAGGCTTTTTAGCCTTTCCAAGAAGAAAGTTGGGTTGTCTCTCAACAGTACTCAAAAATAGCAAATTGACTGATTACCAATCCATTCTAAAGATACTGAAATGAAAGGTAGAAGAATACTTAGCTCTTTCTTAATGAAGAACCAGAGGTGATTGAATGCTTATTCCTATTACAGCTTGTGCTGAGGTCCCTATGCAATGATCCAATCCAATCTGGAGTCGGGAATGCAGAGTTTCTATAGCCAGGCAAGTCGTATTTGAAGTCTGATGCTTCGTCTCAGATTCTGCCTATTGATGTCAAAGTTTGAGCCGAGAGAGAGAAAGAGTCCAAGAGGAAGTCAATTCAAGATTCCTGATTCAGGATTCGTGATTAGATGAGTCTAAGAGCCATAACTCCATGTTAGAAGTCAGCTTATGTAACTGATGTTGGTGATTCTACCAGCGTTGGCTGACATTTGACCGACATCAGTGGGTGGAGAATGAGTAAAAGGGCTAAGAAGCCCATTCTCCATCCATCAAGTGCATAGTCCATTGGAGAATGGTCAAAGGATGGGGTTATTAGGCATGAGTGTTGGTTAGAAGGTTGGAATGGTTCTTAGGTAGTTATGATTAGGATGACTTAGTCTCAAGGTGAGTCATGGGGTGAGAAATAGTCTAAGGGTGAGGTGTCCAAGGTGAGGTGTTTAGGTGATGTCTAGGGATGATGTCATTAATTTTAAAATAAGTAATTGATTTTAAGTTAATGAAGTGTGTAAGGGACCAAGGGGAGTTGACACAATTTTGGTGTCTACATATTCCTCACACATCATGTGAAATTCTTGGTTCACATCAATATGTCCCTATTTGGGGCATTATTCTATACACAATCATTATATTATTCTAATTAATCTCTAGTTAAATTGTATCCTACAAAATTGAAATTTTTACCAATAGTGCATGAAAACTAATAAAATTCTAAGAATTACAAAAATATTATTCAAATTCACTTAACTAATTAAATGATTAAGTGAAAATTCCATATCAAATTAGTTAGTATCTAATTTTGGAAAATGAAAATTCAATAAATATTTATAAAGGTGACATTATAATGACATCATCAATCATAAAGTTAAAAATACAAGCCATGCTTAATAAATACAATGAATATCTGATTTATTCAATCCATGCCTAGTAATTTCTACCTTATTCCAAAACATTAATCGCATTTGGTCTCCAAATTTGAATCAATTTTTGACTACACAACTTGATCTTGAGATGGATAGTCCATATCATTTCATACAAACTATAAATACAAGGGCATCCATGAAAAATCATCAAGCTTCATTATGAAAATAATTAATGCCAAAATATTGCTAAAAGATTCACCATTTATTCACCCTAATTTATTGACAAGGGGAGATGTCATTGAAATGAACACATGCATTGAAAATGACTCATATATAAATAAATTGAGCACAAGCATTTGTAAAATAGTTACTATATAGAGTCTTCAAGGAAGGTGAATGCCATATTTATATTCTTGTATTGATTTACTTGTTTAGTGATTATATCTCACCCTAAGGGGCAAGTATAGAGTATTAGTTCATGAATTCATTTTGGATTTCTTTATATTAACATTGTAATAACCCTCTTAATTTCTTGTTCTACATCTACAACCTAGTTCTCTTCTCTGGGGATGTGAATGATATTAAATGCATAAATGTTCAAGTCCAACATTCTATGTTTATATTTTATTAGTTAAGACAACTTACATTTTAACTTATTTTTGACTTGATTGACTACTAATTCAGAATCCAAAAATGTCTTTATCTCTTTGACATTATGACTTAACACTAACTATAGACCTAAGATCAAGGCTTCATACTCTACAAGGTTATTTGTGTAAGGGAATTATAATCTATATGAAACTAAATGTCATTTCCTTAAATGTAAATCAATAATATCATATCACTATATCCTTGTTTAGATTGGGCCCCATTAAAGTACACAGACCACAAGACTGATGAGTGAGAATTCTTGTTAAATTTTTATTGTGCTCATTATGTAGATAAGTTATAACTACCCATCTTAGTGTAATCTATTTATCTTCTCATTAGATACATTATATTATATGATCATATGCTTCATCCTGGGCTCTTTGTTAACATGGGTTTGATTGTCGATGCCTCTTCAAGGTAATGATATATGGGAGAAGTCTATAACCATATATCCATTTAGGTTGTTAGACTAATCCCTATTGAATAACATCCCAAAAGCTCCCAATATTTACACCTATTGAATGTCTATAAAATTTTGGACTCTAGGTTCAAATTTTATTTGCATATGGACATTTAAGAGCTCACCTATTACCTTGACCTCATAATTATCTATTTGAATCACTATCTTGTCTAATTTAATAAGTGTTAGTCATAATATTTGACAAATTCCAAAAGGCATGATATTTTCTAAGGTTCCCAAGTTGAATATATAGTTATGAAAATTATTTCCAAATAACTTGACTATAAGGAGGAAAGGAGGAACCCATACCTTATTCTTATGTATGAGCATATTGGTGTGCATATTATTAGTCTTGGGATGAGTTGGTTTATCTATTAGTGAATTTAAGAGGAGGCCTCTTTAATTATTAATTTAGGTGAGATCATGTAATATGATGTTTACCTTGATATTATTGATGTCTTAAAATATGTTATATGTAGTCTTGATAATATAGGTTGAACCTCTTTGGGGAGTTTAGGTTTATTAGCTTTTTTAGGTGGGAGGTGATTTACTACTCTAGGATTATGAGGGTTTGCACCATTATTATGAGGAGTGGATGTAGTAAGTGGTTGATACTATGTTTAAATTTTAAGGGAATAATTATTTATATATTACTATTGGAAATCATGCACCTCATTGGTGGCATATTTTTTTCATTATCATCTTGGTTGGGTAAATCCAAGGTCTCTAATACCATAGTAGTGCTCGAGGATATTGAATAAATAAGAGCATCAAGATTATTGTTGTAATTTATATGTCTTGGGACCACATTTTATTTTTATTTTTCTATTTGGAAGATGTTGAATTAAGTAAAAAACTTGATTCATTCCAACTCCCCATGATGGGTTGTGTTATGCACACCAAACAAGTTTGGTAGTGCCAACTCATAGATGTTAATCTCAGAAATCTTGGTAGGTGAAGGTTATGGTTGGTTACTTGAAATGTTAAGGGATGGTCATGAATTTTATAGGTGAAATTCCTACTAGAATTATCAGTACCATTATTGTTATAATACCTCTATAGAACCAAGAAATCATTACTAAGCTTTTGTACCATACATTGTATGGTGTCTAACTAGTGCTTGGCAGATTTTTGCAGTATTATTTGGACATTGTTCATAGAAAGGATCAACATTATGATATTGAGTGACTAATTCATTATTTACTAGGCCAAGGATACCCAAATGTTGATTAGGTGTATCATGCCTTAGGGGAAGCTGGTTCATCACAGGCATAGGCTATGGCATCAACACATTCTAACATTAAAAATAGGGTTCAATGAAAGAAGATTTGATAATAAATTTGGGATGGCTAGTTATATTTGGACTTGAGGGTTTAGTTATCTTTCTAATTTTATGGCATCAATATATGCTAGTGTAAAATCCATAATAAGGGGATATCTACATAATAACATGTCAATACAAGGATTCGAGGAATTTTGATACATTTCTAGGGCTAGTTGGGCATTATTTATGTATAATAAAATGACCCTAATGTAAATATTCTATAATATAGCATTGAATTATGTAATTTTCTTTTTTATTTCTCTATTAATACTATAAAACTACTAGTATAGGATGTTAGGGTCAATGAATATCCTAAAGTGAGCTAATAAGGTGTTGCTAAATTCTTACCATCATGTGATGGTATTTTTAGGTAGGTTTATAAACCAACCATAGGCAAATCCCATAAACATGAAAGGAAAGAGAAAAATATCCATATTATCATACTCAATGTTAAGTATCTTAAGGGTTGTATTATAATAAGTCACATGTTCCTCGGTAGTCCACCCTCCATTGGGAGTGAATCAAGGAAGGCTTCTCTCTAGATTATGGGATAAGTCATGAACAACTATGGTAACTTTAATAGTAGACCCAAATATCCATGTCATGGGTGTAGCCATAAATACAAGCCTATTTAGGGTGGTCTAGGTGGATGAACTATATGGGTCAACTAAGAGCCTTGGTCTCCCTCTATTGGACCTAACATTTCTATGAAATAGTAATAACCAATCGTGACCAAACCTAGATCTGTGATCCATGTAAGAGGATCCATGTTGCTTTTATATCAAATAGTATTCTAAATATTTTTTATCAGATGGATAAGGGTTTCCCTCCTTATAGTGCTAGTTTTTATGATACTTAAGAGCTCATGTTACCAACTACACTTATTAAGTTATATACACTGAGAAATTTTGATAGATAATTGGGGGAATTTCATCCTCTTATTTTAGGATTACTTATAAAATAATCAAGGGCAAAAGTTTTAGGTATTGATATCCATGAAATATTACACTTTAAATATATATCTAAGAGATACAATTATACCATTATAGGCTCAATTCCTATTTCCCACTAACATAAAACTTCTTCAAAATTAGATGATATAATTCAATGAGTTTGTTCTTTAAGCAAATTCACTTCACAATTTATAAAAGAAGTGAAATATTATAGAAAAACTACAAATATCAAAATGATGGGAGAATTAGGTATAAAACTAAGGCTCTTATCAAGTTATATAACATCAATGCTTGAGACTCAAATATGTTCCTATCTATATTTTTACCACTATATTCTCAGCTTAACATGGTCTCAAACTTTACCTACATAAGGTGTAATACCCCCACTAGGATTTAAAAGAATAATGTAATCATTTTTTTTAAAATTATATTCCACATATTCTTTCATTAGATTACACCAAGAGAATCTAATTAGTGACCTCAATATACACACTAAGTATGTTAACCATAAAATAACATGTAACTTCTATTAGTCATTGATCACTAACATCACATGAAACAAAACATAACTGCATATATTAAGTAATTAAATAAAATCTATCAATGGATGGTACAATAATAAATCCACTATTATCAATGTAAAATGATTAATAAATTACATTTATAACTAGCATAATGTTTTAATATTAATTACAATACAAAATACAAGGCTCTACGAAGCATGAGTCCTGTGAACTCCAATATCTATGATAATCTCAAGTGTAATATCCAATAACTACTATTTTAGGGAAAGATAACATCATCTAAGTTCTTTTCCACACCAACCATGGACCATCAATCCCCTGCATAATCCCTAAATCAAAGAATGGCCCTCCCTTTATGGATGGGTAGATAATGATGGTGCAAGAATCCAGAGAGACAAGCTAGTACATGTGTGCTATAAGATTTATAATACATGATGTGTACCATAGAGATTCTACATGATATCTCATAAACATATAAATAATATAAATGAAATGACAATGTCTAACTAAAAATTAATTTGAATAAATTTTTAAAATAGTTGTTGATCTATAAGATTAGTCAAATTCATACACACCACTTTATTGGATTACCTTAATATGGAATTGGTGATGCTAAGTAAGCTAGTGAAGTTTGTCTCACTACTTAGTTAGTACCATCAATTTAATATTTAGTTAATAAATATAACCAAAATATTCATACAAATTGCTTCCTATTAGTAGGCATAAAACATGATAAACATAGGAATAATCAAAATGCATATATTTAATCCATAAAATATATGAATGAATCTCCACTATATTATTTATCACATAAATAATAAACATAACAAGTATAATTTATATCAATAAGGAACAATATATACTTAGACTGCATGTTTCTAGTTTTTTAAAGTAAATTCAAATGTATTATATTCTACGATAACAAAAATATCAAAGTCTGATATTATAATGTACACATTACACAATTACAAACAACCAGTCATAATAATTTCAAAGAACAAATAACTCATTAGCAAAAACATAATCTTTCATTTATGTAAACCATTGTAATTTTGGGAGGCTATGAATATAATGATAATATCATATCCATCATGATTATATGACTTAATTTAATAGTCAATAAAACTATTATTATAAGCCTATATCCTAATGTACAAATATATGCTATATATTTATATAAGTACCTAAGTCCTCATATTGATATATCATATATATGTCAACTTGTACATACTAAACATAAAAATATGTACTATATATAAATACACAAAAAATATATAAATATCAATAGTCATTTAGATTTTCTAATCAAGAACTTCATATGATTCTTACAGCCATTATACATTCATGATCCATTTATAGTAAAATCCAAATTAACTCTATTATCATATTTTGCCCCAATTCAGTCTTAAACTTGAAATATTATCTTAAATTGTTAAAAATAGAGTACATAAAAATCAACTATATATAATTATATTATGCTTTTTTTGTTTATTGGAGGTTCACACATTTTTCTTGAGTTTTCATAGTATCTATTTAAATAAAAACTGCTTCCTATAAAAATTCATTTTGAACTGTATAACATATGAACCTAACACAATCTCTAAAATAAACTTAATCTACATAGTATAATATATAAAATTAAGTGTTAATCCAAGTCTAACCCTATTGACTTATAAAAATATTAAAAAACTCATATGTTTATAGATTCAAAACATGAAATAGGTTTCAATATAGAAATTGCACCTTAAATCTTCTCACATAAATGATATACAAGCCACACACCATGTGTGTGTGTTTGTGTGTGTGTGTGTGTGTGTGTGTGTGTGTGTGTGTGTGTGTGTGTGTGTGTGTGTGTGTGTGTGTGTGTGTGTGTGTGTGTGTGTGTGTGTGTGTGTGTGTGTGTGTGTGTGAAAATCCATTCAAGGAAAATTCCATATATTTTCCTTCAACCTAGGCATAACAAACATAGTTCATACTTATATATCTTCACTATTTGAATGATAAGTATATACCCAGTTCACTATTTTGAATAACAATAACACATAGTTCATACTTATTTAATCTCACCATTTCATATAATAAATATACATAATACATATATTATATATATATATACTATTTTGAATTTTAAGAACACACAGTCCATATATTATATATATACTATTTAAAATTTCAAGAACACACAATCCATATATTATATATATTCACTATTTTGAATGAGAATACATAGTCCATATAACTTCACATATTTGATTAATAATTAACCTCAATTCATACATGTATAATTTCACTTTATTAAAATTACAAATGTTCATAGCCACCATATATTTATGTTAATCCCTAAATGAATATTATAACCAAAGTACATTAAATGTCTATGTCAATCTACCCAATCATTAACTCATCTTAGACTTTGAGTTAATAAACCATACACAAGACCTATATACTATATTTATATGCTCAAAATTTTGACTTATATCTAAATCAGTATATTAATATAATAGGGTTTCCAAAACAAAATCAGTCTTTGTATATATCAAAACCATCTACACAGGGTTCTATGTTTCTTGAGCTAGGTCATCATGTCATCATATAAATAAAATCCTTTTAACCCTATGAATTCACACTCATACAAATCTAGTTTACACTCATAGGGATTTAGAGGATATTGGCTTAGTTCTATTGATGGTTGAGCCATCCATAGGGCTAAGCTTATATCTTTAATAAAATACAAACTATTTTCTAAATCTTATAAATCCAAAACTATACACATAATTCTTTAAGAAATAAAAGAATCATAACATCACCAACCTCTTAATTGCTTCTAGATGGGACTGTATTGACCAAAAAATATTTTTCTTCCTTTGCTCTACGCTTTACCTTCTCCTCTCCATCCATTCTCTTCCTCAACTCGCATCTTATCATAATTTTTCCATCTCTCTTAGTCAATTTGAGCTTGCATGTAACTATTAGCTCATAGCTCACAGTTTTTCATGCATAATCCAAATTATCTATTCAAATTGAAACTAAAATAGTTAACTTATTTTGACTAAACTATAAAAGCACTAATTTATCTCAAACTTTACCCAAATTAATTTAATAATTATTTTAATTTCTTTAAATCTTACATGGTCTATCTACGTTACATGCCTATATATCTCCTCACTAAATTCCACTTTTAACATTATTCCACAATTAAAACTAACACTTTGAACTTGCCACAGTCTATGCATGCTAACAAAGGATAGGTTTAGTTTATAGGATAATTCTAGGATATAATGCAATTTTGTTAATAACTTGGTAAATATAACTACATCATGACTTTAATAATAATGTTATTACTATAAATTTGATGATACTCTTTTAATAGTATATCAGATAACTATTATACCAATATTATAAAAATGAAATCATTGTGTTATTACTAAATTATATAGACTATCCTATGTTTTTCATTATCTTCATATTTTAAGGCATTAATCCATATAATGATATTACTAAATATCATAATGATAACTAGCTAATGTTATAAAAATTACAAATACACTATGGTTAGTCTATAGACAATAGTAACTAGCTATTATTCACATAGATTTACATTTTCATAAGCATTAACAATCATGAATACAATAACATGACATGATCATTTTGAAACATTATACACTAAATATATGTAAAATAGCCACAATGCTATCACACAAGATTAATTTCACATAAGCATTAAACTAAACTAACACACAATCATTTATCTAAATGTAAATAACCTCAAAAACATACTAACACTAATAATTCAAACAATACATATAATATGTACTATCTAATGTGGTGTGTGTATGGGTTTTATTCATTCCTCTATCATCCCCCAACACCTCCATCTACGTCATCCTCTCCAATGATGCCCTCCCTCCATCATGCTCTGAGGGATGAAACTCTCCTACATCCAACTCACAACAAGAAGTTAGCTAGATTGTAACATCATTATATACATACATATACATGTGTGTGTGTGTGTGTGTGTGTGTGTGTGTGTGTGTGTGTGTGTGTGTGTGTGTGTGTGTGTGTGTGTGTGTGTGTTTGTGTGTGTGTGTGTGTGTGTGTGTGTACATACATTCATACATATATATATATATATATATATATATATATATATATATATATATATATATATATATATATACACACACACACACACACACACACACACACACACACACACACACACACACACACACACACACACACACACACACACACATACATATGTGTGTGTGTGTGTGTATAACACTGATATAACAAAAAATCAACATGATCATAATATAAATAATATACAATATAGTTAACTCATAAGAACGTAATCATGTAATCAAAGTAACATACAATTGTCTCATAATAGTATATGACTTACAGCTTAGTTAAAAATTAAATAATCAATCTAATAGCCACAATAATCCATGGATAATCAAGTAAATTAGTTTAGTGGAAAATTTATATGTGACATCCTTCCCCCCAAATCTAGTCATCATCTTGATGACACTTATTCACAAAATAGTTTTGAATAAAAACATTATTTAGTAGAAAAATAACATAGTATGAAGCTTAGACATATAATGATTGATATATTAGAATGTGCTGAAGTTGCTCTACCAGCTAATCTATAAGCTTAGACATATAATCATTAATGACTCCTAATGAGCTTAGACATATAATCATTGATATATTAGAATGTACTAAAGTTTCTCTACCAACTACCTACCTGCGTCTCCCACTCACGGTCAAAGAGGTATCTCCTAGTTTTTGGAATGGAATTATGGAAAGAATGTAGAGGAAACTTCTTGGTTGGAAAGGGAAACTACTTAGCAGTGCTGACAAACTGTAACTTCTTCGGGCCTCACTGTAAGGTATTCCTACATACTTCCTGTCTCTTTTTAAAATTCTTGCATATTTTGCTAAGAAACTAGAATAGATCCAAAGAAAAAATTTATGGACAGGGGTGGAAGACAAACAGAGAATGTCTTTAGTCAGATGGGAAAAAGTGTGTCTTCCTAAATCTCATGGTGGACTCAATATTAGGTCTATCAAGAACATGAACAAAGCCCTTCTTTCAAAAGTTAGCTAGAACCTAATCCATAAAAATAATGATTGAGGGGAAATAATGTATGACAAATACATGCATAGCATTGATGATTCCAACTTTCTTCAACAGATGGGATTACCCCAGGGATCTGTGATATGGAATAAAATACTAAAAAGTAAAAGCCTTATTAAACAGGGAATTAGATGGAAACTTGGAAATGGCTGGCATATTAAATTCTGGGATGATATCTAGTTAAAGGACAAGGCTCTCAGCACACAAGGAAACTATGGAGAGATTGCTGACTTGGCTACTCAAATTTTTGGAGATAGGGTTAGTGATTATATAAAAAATAAAAATGGGATGAGGAGCTAGAAAAATCTATTAGACTACTGTGATCACCGGCCTGAGCTTTTCCCTAGAGTGCGGGAGATCTAGCAATGCGTTTAGGAGATTAAAATCCCTCTCTTCCCCCGGGAGGATGAACAATACTAGTGGACAAATAAGAATGGATTGGTTTCTATCAAATCTACTTACCATCTGCTCATTCCTGAAGCTTAGAATAAAGATGTATGGAAAAAAATTTGGAATCATAAACTTATTCCAAAAATTAATATTGTCTGGTGGACTACTGCTCATAACAAAATCCTAACTTAGGATAACCTTCAAAAGAGAGGGTTTACACTGGTTAACAGATGTTTATTGTGTGGTTAAAAAGAGGAATCAGTTTCACACCTCTTCATCCACTATGATTTTGCCTGAGAATTATGGGGCACAATACTTAACAACTTTGGTATTGATTGGGTCTATAATTCTGACCTTAAATAAGTAATTCTCAGCTGGAATCCAACCTTCACACATCCCTGGCTTATGGAATTATGGAAGTAAACTCTACCATGTTTGAGCTAGATTTTATGGAAAAAGTGCAACCACAAAATTTTTAGGGACACTGCTAGAAATGCATCTCAGGTGTTTAACTCCTTTGCTAAGACAATTATGGAAAGTTTCACAATAGCTCATATTCATGTTGTGGAGAAACCCCTATCTCAAATTGAAAATCAAATTGCAGCCAAATGGAAGGTTTTAAACTAGATTCTTGGGTATAATAACTCTAAAATGCTACAGAGACTAAATACTAAATGGATCCCCCCAAAGCCTAACTGGATGAAACTCAACTTTGATGGGGCATCCAAGGCAGATGGTAAAGCCAGTAGAGGAGGAATTATAAGGAATGATAAAGGATGGATTTCTACTGTCTATGTTAGTGGAATTGGATGCCAGAGCAATAACTATGTTGAAGCAATGGCTCTTCTATAGGGGTTAAAGTTAGCTATATCCCTAGGAATAAGGAACTTGAGTATACAAGGAGACTCTAAAATAGTCATAGATGTAGTTAATAAAGTTTCAAATGTGGGAATTAAGCTAAAAGACATCATTTTTGATATTCAATTTCTTTTGAAAAAGTCTTTCGGAGTTGGGATTTCCCATATTTATAGAGAGGGAAACAGGGTCACTGATGCTTGTGCCAACCTTGGTCAGTAATTTTTAGGTTGGAGGGTGTGGCAACAAGGTGTTCATATTCCCTTAAACATTAGGGATATTATTAAAAAGGAGATGACTTGTTGAGAATGAGGCATATTGATGACAAGGATAGCTCTCGAAGGTGGTCCATTTAGAGAAGGCCATCGAGGATATCAAAACTTGATAACCTTGGTACTTATTTGGCAATCATTCATGATTCATTATATCATGAGATTAAGGTGTGCAGGTATCATCATGAAAATTAATGGGAAATAATTTCCAAGCATGGGAGTAGACAACACCATCTCTATAGGGTTTTTCGAATAATGAGCCATCACATCCACATTATGCATAAACAAAAACAAGGGTTAGCAACCATTTCAAAGTTGAAAGCCAAACTTAGGAACTCAATGGTTTGGGTCTACAAATACAAAATGGGAGGAGACCATATTCAAATTGAACCTATCTCCTATTGTGAATTTAAATATAATCCACTAGTTTGGCATTATTGTAAAGAAGGGGGCATCAACCCATATCTGGAAAGGCTTAATGGTTATGACAAAAACTTGTCTGAGTAATTTGTGAGATCCTAGTTAAATAGGTAGGTCACAGTGGGTGGAATTAGTTTTGAAATCTCCAAAAAGGTGATTTCTATGGCCACAAGAATGACCATGCAGGGTATAAAACTTCAAAGGAAAACCAAAATTATGGATTTGGCAAGCCATAAACTGTTTCTTGGTGAGGGAGAAGAACTCGTCCCCTATCAAGGTGGATTCAAGCATGCTAAACTTCCAGAGCCATGGGATGGAGTGTGCTTCATTCTCATGAAGTAATTCATGCTCGAAGGGTGATTTACTAGGTTCTAAAATTACCACCTCCCTTTGTTAAATTACTTCAGGTGTAATGTTATTATTAGTTTTCCTTTTTACCTACTCTCCTCTTTGGAACACTCTGTCCTGAGGGTGAGAGCTAAAATGGCTAAGAAGCTAGATGTGAACCCTATTCCCCTACACTAGGGGCTTATTTTCTACTTATACAACTTTCACCATGCTCTAGAGCCATACAAGGCTCTCATAGTTGATAGTGGAGACATTCCTTCCAACCCAATGTTTGGTGATGCTATTGATGAGTCCTATTTTTCCCCTGCTCCTACCAAAACAAAAGATGTTTCTTTATCCACCCCTAAAGAGACCCCTATTGATACCCCCATCTCCTTTGTGAGCAAGAAGGGTAAGAAGAGAAAGGTTGATGAAGAGGAAGAGAACATTAAATAGACCATGGAGGGGACCCAAAAAAATCTGGGTAGGGCCATGGGGGGCCATGGTGGTAAATCTCACAAGTCTTCCAAAATTATTAAGGAAGGAGTCTCCTCTGGAGTGCGAAGGTCGAGGCAGATTACTGGTAAACTTGTCCTAAACACTAGACTAATTGATTACTTGAGAAGTGCTTCAGAATAAGCAACCCATGAGGAAGAGTCTAAGGAGCTGGAAATCCAAGAAATTTTGGAAGACACTGGTGGGAAGCAGGAGACTAGGGATTTTGAGGTTACTGAGGAGCATGGTGCTAGCACTATGGAAACTACTGACAATAATGGTAAAATTTATGTCAAGGAAGTTGGTGAGGATAGTGAGAATGAGACTAATTGGAAAGCTAAAATTGGGGCCCTGAAGGATTGTATTGAGAAGCTGGAGCAAAATTTTGCCAAAGGACTTTGGAATACAATTCTATTGAACATGTCTATGCTGAAAGAGGTGGGTAATACTAGGCATGTTGACAATGTAGAGAATACAGAGAAACTTAATGATCTTTTCAAATCAATGGTTATGTAAGGAGAGTCCTCTCTGACTCTAGTCTTTCCATTTCTTGTGTTTTGTTTTTGTGTCTATTGTTTCTCGGCTAGTGCCGTCGTCTCTCTGAAGGAATATTTTGTTTGCTTGCCTTCTTGTCTTTTTTGCTTGTAAAGGGTTCAACCCCTAGTTTGTCACCTTACCTTATCAAAAACATAGTATGAAGCATCAAATAAAGCAAATAAATATGAAAATAGCATATAGAACTCATCATAGTCCTCCCAAGTAGCACTATCCTAAGAGTATTAGCCCCAAAAGACATTTCACTCTGACACTTCTCTATTATACAAATGAATTTTATGAGTGTCAATTACTCTGATTGGTTCTACCATGACCACCTTAGTATCTAGAACCTATGAAGCATTCTAATCATGCATATATGAAGGATTAGCTATATAATTTTTAAGATAAGATACATGTAAGACATTATGTAATAGAGATAAGGATGGTGGTAATGTAAGCCTATGCACTACAAGATTGAATAATTATAAAACCTTGAAGGGACCCACATATCTCAATGAAAGTTTTTATAAATTTTCAAATTTAATCAATCTCTTCTATAGCTTAACCCGTAAGAACACTTTATCACCTACTAAAAACTACCTAGTTGTTTTCTTAAAATCAACATAGCTCTTTTTCCTATCATTATCCTTGGCCAATCTCTACTTGATCGATCTACCTTGATCTTCTATTTTTGAAAGCATCTCAAGTCTAAAGACTACCCTATCTTCCAACCTATCCCAATTGATTGGTATCCTACACCTTCTTCCATACAATGCTTCAAATGGTTCCATTTTCAAAGTAGATTGGTATGATTTATTGTAAGCAAACTCAGCTAATGGAAGGTATTCCTCTCACTTTTATTTTTTATCCATGTAATACATATGAATAATATCCTCTAACACTTGATTAACTCACTCATTTTAACCATCAGTATATTAGTGATATGTAGAGATAAATTTTAGTTGAATACCACAAGATAAATTTAAAGTTAACCAAAATCTAGGATTCATCCTCTAGTCATGTTAAAAAATTATTTTTTTAGAAATCCATGCAACCAATACACTTCATTTATGAATCTCTTCACACAAATAGGTACATCATCTATCAAATTAGCTAGTATAAAATGATCTACCTTGGTTAGGTTATAATTACAACCAAGATCATGGTATGTCTGATCCATGAAAATGGTAAACCTGGATAAAGTCCATACTAATCACCTACCACTTCCATTTTGATATGTCATGTGGATACAACAATATACCTAGATGGATATGTTTGTCTTTCACACAATGACATTTTAGAAAATGTGAAATAAAGTTTGCTACATATTTCTTGATTCCCTTCTAGAAAGAAAGTGGTTAAGCTCTACCATAAGCTTAGTTGCTCTTGGATGTCCTGAATATGGGGCATTGTGTAGTTTTTTTAGCACCATGATCCTCAATTTTTCCCTATCTAGTAAATACATTCTTCCATTGTATAAGAAAACACCATAATTCTCTATTTTTTATCCTTTATACCTAGGATTTTGAGCATCCTTAGACATACTTGTCTGACTGGATCATAGATTTCATCTCCTAGTCGAAATTCAATCATTTAATCCCTAAAATTACTCTTAATAGTAACCATAACTATTATGTAATTTATAAAACTTAAGGCATCAACTAATCTATTTTCCTTATCTTTGATGTAATTAATATTGAAGTCATATTCAAATAAAAACTCTAAGCAACATCTCTAATGAACATTAAGGTTTGGTTTGGTGAAAATGTATTTGAGTCCCAAGTTATCAGTCTTGAGCTCAAATAGTTTTCCCATAAAATAATGCCTCCAAACTTGAAAAGCATACACAATTGATGTATTTTTTAGGTTATAAGAGGTATAGTTTACCTCATAAGGCTTTAAATTCCTTGATGCATAAGCTACTACTGCCCCATCCTAGATAAGGACTCCACCTAGTCCATCCTTGCATGCATCTGTGATCACTAAAAATTGACCATTGGGATCAAGAACTCTTAGTACTAGTATTGAATTAAGACTTCTTTTCGATTCTTAAAATTCTACTTCACACTTATCAGACCAAATAAAACTTTGATTCTTATGCTCTAAAGAGGCAATTAGATTAGCTATATTAGAAAAATTTAGAATGAATTTCCTATAATAGCTGACTAATCCCATGAAACTCCTTACCTCATGGAAATTATTTGGTCTTAGACACTCCATAATGGATTTTATCTTTATTAGATCTACTGAAATACCATTTGTAGGGATAATATGTCCCAGATATTGTACTTTATTTTGAAAAAATACACACTTGGATAACTTGCCATACAACTTGTGCTTCCTCAACCATTGCAAAACTAGTTTCATATGTTAAAGATGCTCTTATTCATCTTTAGAATATATAAGAATGTCATCTAAAAATACCAAAACAAAATGATCTAGATAATCTCTAAACACACTATTCATGAGATTCATGAATGTTGTAGGAGTATTTATCAACCCAAATGGTAACATTGTAAACTCATAGTGCCCATATCGAGTTCTAAATGTTGTCTTTGGAATATCTTCATCTTTTATCCTTAATTAATGATAACCTGATTTAAGATAAATGTTAAAAAATACCATTAATCCTCATATATAATCAGAAATATCATCTATTTAAGGTAGTATATACCTATTTTTTGTGAAAATTCTAGTTAGTTCTTGGTTTACTAAAACCAAGCACAAGCATGGGATGTTACCTTTATGCTCAAAATTTAACACTCGGCTATGATAGCATAAATACACATAAGGCATAGGCCTTATGTGCTCATCTGAATCACAACTAAGAAGGAACTGGGGATTTCATTGGGCTAGTTGTGCCATGACACAAAGCTTTAATTAGGGGACTTTAGCAATTTGATGAATCTTAAGGCAGATCCATAAGTGCAAGCCTTTCATGGACTAAACCTAGTGTCATATAGGTGCTCAAGGGTTAATAGGATTTATTTTAATAATATTAACATATGTGAATTACACAAGTATTGGGTTACTATCATAGGCCTATATTCATATATCATACAAAATAATGGTGACATCACAAAAAGTGCAAAAACTCTTAAAGTATTGAGCCAATAAAATGCATGAACATTAAGTAACATAATTCAAGCAACAATATGGCCTTATGAACTTTCACATCCCATTATAAACACCAAAATACATGTAAAATAGACATAGAAGAGTTAAATGCAATAATAGTGATCATTGTTCAAAATCCATAACAGGGTTTATATTCATATCATATCATTACTAACCCAGAGGCTCATAAATGAGCTTGGGTGCATACAAATGGAACCAAGTGGACTCCATACTACTTATAAAGACTTAATGGTAGCTAGAGTAATGTTTTAAAATTAAATTCATTTCACCAAAGATTTTCTATAGTCCTTCCTCTCTCCCACCTCTTCTGGATCAAACTCCTTAAATAAGCCTTTAGGAGCTTCTTCACCAGGATGGAAGTTACATGTTGAGTGTTGAGATGAAACTTTGTCATCATAATAGATAACTCTATGACTCTGTGAACATCACACTGCACCTATCATGTCTCTTTAAATATTTGATGATGCCCTAAAAATTTAGGAGATGGTTAGCCACCTGTAAGCTGGCATAAGATTTGTGCTACAACCTCTAGCTAGCTATAAAAATGCTAACCAATCAACAAAATTAACCTCTCATGCCTAGGTGGATGTCATGTTGGCACAAAAACCTTACTTAATGGGTTAGGGGCCTAATACCTCATATAAAAAAATTAGTCCATCCTCATACTAAGCTATCAAAATGTTAGAAGCACAGAACTCAAGTGCATTCTCTTGGAGTTTGGCACTAAAGTTTTCAAATCCCTTAATGGCTAGCTTGATTTCTTGTGTGGCACTCTCTATCTTAAAGGATGCAATAGTGAATGCAAGTACATCCATTTTTTCTATCTCTTCATGAAAGGACTTGACATTGGATTTCACATTTTCAACACTTCCATCTAAGATCTCTCCATGTTCACAGGCCTTAGTCTATAAAGTGTGGAAGAGTGATTCCAAGGTCTACTCCTAATCCTTGATCTAGTTATTAAACACATTCATCTTTCCCATGATTTATGACCACTCTACCCTAATTAAGGAGTATAATTAAGCCATCAACTAATCCTCATCCTTTTCCATCTTGAGGTGTGCCTTTATTACTAATGCTTGTTTAGAGAAGCTTAAAAAAAATGGATTCTACTATTTATATGCCCTAGTTTAACCTTACAAACAAGTCTTCTACCTCTTGGAGCTTGTCAAATATCTCTTTCTTCAACATAATATTTGGATCTTTTTCTTCCTCTACCTATTTAAGCTATGGTCTTGGGAGTACTTAATCCATGAATACACAAATTTTTTTGACCTATAAAAGGCTTGAAGTGTTGATGTTGACCAAAAAATATGGTTCAACCACTCCACATGATCTCAAAGTTATTACAACTTAAACCTATTGGCTTGCACTTCATCCTTGTCTTTCTTGAGGAGCCTCTTCCAATTCCTTACCTTGACATCATTGACAATGTTTTGATTCATCAATTTAATGTCCAACCTTATTATCACATTACCAAATTAGACTAGGTTCATGTCACAAGGGTTAATAAGAATAGAGTCTTACCCTTTTTTACGATCATCTAGGCTCAAAGTAGCCACTCTAGGCACCTTAAATTAGGGCTCATCCATATAATGGTCTAGCATAAATGAGAATTTTTTGAGTATCCTAGTGGTGGAAGCTTGGGGGGAATAGTTTCATACATGTAGAGATCATCATCCCCCAAATTATTTTGCACCATTTACATTATGTTCAGCTCTTTGTCATCCTTCTCAATGATATCTTTCTCTATTTGTGCTTCTTCTTATTCATTGGCACCATCACTCTTTTCAGTGCTCTCATCCCAAGATTCACTTGTTTCGTCCTTAGTGGCTACTTCATTAGACTTATCCCTCCCATCCATTTATTCATCTTTATTTTTTTCAATATTTACCTCTAGGGTAATTCCTTTAGTGCTAGTGTCACCTTGATATTGTTGGGGCTCCTCCACCATCTCTTTTTTATTATTTTAAGGCACAAATATCACCTTCTTTCTATTTAGACACTGATTTACTATTTGGACATGCATTTTAAATAACATCTTTTACTTTTTTGGTGGGGTCACTTGGTGCTTGTCTGACTACTTCAACTACTCATACTGTGCTTATGGAAACTTTTGAGACCCTTTTCTCTAACTTATCCTTTTTATTCTCATAATCAATTTTTTGCTTCTCTTCAATCACCAAAGCCTTGTTTATATCATCCTCACTTAATCCCATTTTCTTATAAGCCACTCTTTTCTCCTTGAATATTTGATGAGCCATTGGGAAGGCCTCCTCATTGGTGTTAGCATTGGTTTCCTTCAAGGGTTCTTTAATGAGGTTGTACTAGATATGAGGCTCACCATTTCCTCTATTACCTATAACATGGTGGTCACACCACTTTGCAGGTCCTTCTACATATTTTTGACACTGAGATCCTCTTCTCTTTATCTTATCTATAAGATATAGGTCCATACTCAGTCTTATTCAGTTTCATCCTCTATGAGTCCTTTAGTATTTTTCTTTAGCTTATTACTAAAATAAGTACCCTCTTTCATGAAGGTCACATGATTCTTTGGAGTAGGGGGTACAATTGGTTCACCAAAAGCAATTTTAAATTATATGTGCTCCATGATCTCTTCTAACTTCTCACTCATTTCCTTTAGAGTGTCTTCACTTATATTTTAGGCAAAACCTTCCCTTAATTATTTACTAGGATGGGGTAATCATCATCCTTTCCAAGGTTTATGTCCTTCTTATACAACTTCATCTCATAGTAGAGGTTAAACATCTTCCCATTTATTATTACCCTTTAGAGGGGATGGATGTCCATCCTATCAATGTCATCTTCCTCATATTTGGTGGCCTTGGCTTTGAGGGACATAAATTTTTGCCTCATCATGTTTCTATCATGATCCATGGCCTTGATGGGATCTCAAGTTGTTTTTCATTGGGTATTATCCTTAACACTAACCTAACTTATAGAAACTTAGGATATTTATGACCCTTACTACCTCCCCTTCATCCTGTATCATCTCTCTTATGTTAACCCCTATGCTAGGTAGCTATGTTATTAAACTAATGAGGCTTTAAAAAATCCTCATGCACTATAAAAACAAGTATAATCTATTTCCATGTACTCACAAGAGGAGGAAATGCACCAAGTCTTTTGGCTTAGGGAAGTTTGATAGATCAAACAATTATGTTATGCCCATAGTTTTCAATTTGTCTCTAATGGAGATATCAAAGAGCATAGTGCCTACCTTGGTCTTCTTCCCATTGTCTACCATCTATTCCTTATATAATTCTTGTAGGTCATTACCTATCCTTTGGTTTTAGTCCTTGAAATTACACATATGCACAAAGGATACACACTTTTCCCCCACCACAACCTCTAGGGGGTATTCCATTTTTACATATGTGATTTTTTCACTTGCTTCTAGATCTATTTATATGATACTCACTCCTTCCACTATCTACACCTCAAATTTCATGGTGGTTACTTCATTAATTGCGTGCACTTTATTTTCATCTTTTTATACCTATGGTCAACCTTTACTTAGTATTTTATTTCCCATCCTAAACCTAATACTATTTAAGTATGACTGGTTGATTCTACCTCGAGCTTCCTACCTCATTAATGGTGGCCTAGTTTTTCTACTAAAATCCTACTTCCCTATTTATTTTAAAACTTTTATTCACTCACTTCCCTTTCTTCTCAAGATAAAATATAATCATCTTTGTGGTCTTTCATTCTCACTTGGGGGCTATGTGGAGAACTTATTCTCTCTGGTAGTGTCTCTTAGTTTTAATGGCTTCAACTTCTAGTTCTGTGCTAATCTCTTGAAAATGATAGTAACTTGCCTTTCTCTACCATCTTCTATTTTATATTATGTTTTTAACTACCACATTTATGGTTGATGGAATTTAGATACTTGAAATTTGTTAAACCTACAAAATCTACTAAAATACACCACCAATTGCTCATTTATTGTATATATTTATTCTTCCACCACCGTAGCATTAAATTACTTCAATGAAGTGATAGGTGATTAAAATGGTCACTTCTCACAAACTATTAAGTGGGTTATATCTATTATGATGTTCATTATCTTGTGTTTGTTTCAACTTAGAATGACCTTCACCATTCTTATGGTTATCTGGACACAACACTTCACATGTGCATGATTTAGCCTCCTAAGTTCCATCTCTTGTTGTGCTTCTTTATAAGTGTGCCTCTCTTTTTTAATCAATTTCTATGTGCTTTCATGTATCTTTCTTTGGCCTTCCCTAACCCATATAAATATTTGATTTGGTCCTCCCGTACCTCATTATATCTTCTTGGTCTCTTTCACACTAACACCTTGTGCACCTTTCCTTGTCAACTCATAATTTATAGCTACACATACTTCACATGAGACTAGAGACTTAGGTGTCTAGCCTCAGGTGCTTAAAAAGTGACCAAAATAAACTCACCTATCCAAATTTATGTGGGTATAAGTGATAGAAAATTTCTCTTGTGGGCTTGAAAGTACCATGCTTATTCTAACAACACAAAGAAACAAAAATAAGGAAAATATTTGGCTTACGCCAATTTTATTATGGTCATAGGATAAAGAAACTACATTTTGATTGAGAAGCTAGTGTTAGATGGTGAAAGTTCCATCTTAGTGATGGTATGCCTTTAATTTGTTTCCCTTGAAAATCCCAAGGAGTATTTCACAAATCAATGTGCATAGTTTGCATGTGCCTATCTCTAATATATTGTGGATGACATAAGGTCCCATTCACCTAATATATAGCTTGCCTAGGTGCTTGAGGTACTTAGAGTCATATATAAAGAATAATGAGCCTTATTTAAATTCCTTTCACTTGATGTTCTTATCATGCCATAGCTTTTGGCATGTCTTTTTTATCTGCTACTTCCACCATGTTTGGGTTTGTGTCTCATCCAGGTGCTCTAAATATTCTATGCATGTACTTAAAGATCAATGGTCATCTAATTGACTAATAATCATGATGAATAATAAGGGCACTAAGAATTTTATATGTAAAATAGCCTCTATGCCAAACACTAGTTAGAATGGTGTAGCCTTGTTTAGGTGCTTGTACGTTGTGTGATAGGCCCATAACACTGCTAACATATGGTCATCCCAATCCTTTTAACCAATGTCTCATAGTTTTTTGAGGCACATTCACAATATTTTATTGAATGAATCTATGGTGAAATTATCTTGGGAGTGGTATAGTGTCATTTTATGTGCACTACCATATATTTAATCAACAAGATCTAAAATATTTCATTGATGAAGTATGTGCCATGATCGCTAGTCAGGTTAAGTGAGAATCCATATTGACTAATAATATTCTCCCAAGTGAATTTTTTTATTGTAAAAGTTGTAAAATATTTGGTTGGTGCTTATTTTATGCACTTGGTGAAGTAATTTATGGAAACAAAAATGTACCACATGCATATGTGCCTCGTAATAGGATTAATAGGCCCAACAAAATCAATGGTCCATTTTTCAAATGGTACCTAAGCAAGGATGGGGATGAGGATAATCTCATCCATGTGGTTTAGTTTTCCATTGCATTGGTAGATGTCATATGCTTTGGTTTATTCTTTTACATCATGAAATAAAATTGGCCACCATAAGCATGATTGTAGCACCTTATACATCATAGCATCTCTAACATAATAGCCTCTAACAATCCCCTCATACACCTCTTGTAATATTGATTCTCATTCATACTCTAGGATATAATGATGCATGATTTCATCATGGATCAACTTGTACAGTTCCCCCTAATGAGTTGAAAAGGGGCAACGTGAACCATGAGTTGTTGTGGTGTAGTTTTATTCTATCTTAGTTTATTGATTGTGAAAGAAATAGGATGATCCATTTTCCATTTACCTCGTTACACAATAATGGCATCTATTTTAGTATTAGAGGCATAAACATGGACATGGAAGGGAGTTACCCAGTTGAGAAATTGAAATATCAGTGCATTTTATAGTTTGAGCTCCAAGGTCTCAAAAGCATCTTCCTACACTACACCCCAATAGAATGGGCCATCCTATGCAATATTTCTTCTAATAGCACCACAATCCTAGCATAATTTCATATGAACTTCATATAGGATCTCCAGTTCCCAATAAATACATGGAAATATTTTTGGGTTAATAATGTTTGAAGCTAAAGGATGATTACAATCTTGGCTAGATCAATGAATATGAAATATCGATGCATTTGCTAGTTTGAGCTTTAGGGTCTCAAAAGCATCTTCCTAAACTACACCCCAATAAAATGGGTCATCCTTTTCAAGAGTCCTTCCAATATCACCATAATCCTAGCATAATTTCATATTAACTTCCTATAGTACCTCCAATGCCCAAGAAAGGCATAAACATCATTTTGTGTTGATAATGTTTGAAGCTGAAGGATGATTGCAATCTTATCCAGATTGATGAATAAACCATCCTTGTAGATGATGTGCCTAATAAAGTGACAAATGGCATTGAAAAAACACACTTCTTGAGGTTTAAAAAAAAATTCAACTACTTACACCTTTTAAACATTAGGAATAAATTGTCATAATGATCCTTCACCAATCCATACACTATCTGATCATCTAAGTATACTTGGAAGAACTAGTGAATAAAGTTTTTAAATGTGATGATCACCACTCGAGAGAACATGACTGACACATTATTTAGCCCAAAGAGCATTACATAATATTCAAAAAAAACCCATTTGATCTCAAAGTTGGTTTTTAGCTTGTCATCCTACTTGATATGGACTTAATGGTATCCTGAGAACCCATCAGTAAATGTGTATATATCATAATATGTGACACCATCCAATACTTAATCAATGAGTAGAGTTGGTAAGGGGTTAGTTATGTAGGTGGCATTCAATATTTTTTAGTCAACACAAATTTGGATGAACCCTTCCTTTTTAATATTGATGATCATGGGCTAACCCATTCAAATTCCTGCATGGGATAGATGATGCCTATAAATAGTATGCCATATACTATACGTAACACACCCCCTTTTCCCATAAGGAAATGGGGACCCACTTTTTTTAGATTATTGTCTTGATTTTAAGCCCCCTCTTTTATATGTTTATGTAAATTTTGGGAAAATATCATGTTTTGGCCTTCTATACTTTGGTAAGATGGCATTGGTATTGTGTTTTCATAGACTAAATATTTTTTTCTATCAGGTTTATTACTTTGAGATAATTATTATGACCTTATATTTTTATAGACTAACTTTTATATCCTCATAGGACTTATTATTTTGGGACTTTTGTCATAGACCTATCTATGTCGGGATAATTGTTGCAATCATTTTATCTAAAATAATTCTTTTGATGGAATTAGTTTGTGAGCCTTTTCCTAAGGTAATTTTATCTAATGAAATAGACTTTTCCTTCAGCCTTTACAAAGTATATCGTTCAAGACTTTTGTCATGGATAAATGCCCTATAAATTAGACCCTTTAGATTATTTCTAGATAGAAAGTGCCCTTTAGCCTTTCAATAAAACTCCTTCAGGGCATTTATCTTGAGCCTTTACCCTTTGAAACCATTCCTTTGAAAATTTTATCCAAGACATTTTACCTGAGCCAATTGAGATCCTTCAAACATTTTATCTAAGATATTTTCCCCAAGGAAATGAACCTACCTTTTGGGCTTTGTGTAATTTTATTTTCAAACTTTTGTTGCAGCCATTTTACTTGACATAATTCCTTTAGGACTTTTGAAATGCTGTTTTACCTTGCTAAACTACACTTTAGGTTTTTCTTCATGATCCCTCTTTACCCTATGAAGTAGACCCTTCGGGCATTTTCACCATAAAATAGACCCTTTGGCCCTTTTGAACATGTCAGTTAGGACTTTTGTCTCGAGCATTTTTTCCTTATGAGCCTATCCTTCAAGACTTTTTCCTCATGCCAATTACTTTGAAATTTATGTCTCAGACATTTTTTCCAACACAAAAGACTCAAAATAATTCCTTGAAGGGAACATGTCATTCAAATTTTATGAATTGACCCTTCAGACATTTTTAAAATGACCCTTCAGGATTTTTCAAGTGGCCACTTACCCTTTGGGTTTTATCTTAAGCCTTTTCCCCTCTAAGACTTACCCTTTGGAACTTTTCTCCTAGACCCTTTTCCCTTTCAGCCAATTCCTTTAGGACTTTTGTCCCAGTCCTTTTTCTTTTGACTAATTCCTTCAAACATTTTGTTTGAAACATCATACCCTTTGACCCTTTTAAATCAATTCCTTCAAACATTACTTCAAACATTTTATTTGAGATAAATGAGTCCTGGGGAGAATTGTTATGAACATCTTATCCAAAACAATTCCCCCTAATGGAATTCCTTTAGACTTTATGTCTCAGACATTTTGTCTAAAAAAATTAGGGTCCCAATAATAGAAACCCTATAACAATTAACCTGAAACAAATACCATACTTCCAAGTAGTACCCTTGCTTAAAGAATATGTTCATTATGTCTTGAGATTTATTTAAGATTTTAGCCAAGGGTCTCAATTGTATTTTTATATGCTAGGTCATCAAGATTAAAATGTAGGAGAACTTTTATATATTCTTATACTAGGTCCAAATCATATTTTACTAATACTAAGACCTTGGACTAGAATATTCATGTAGGGTCCTTTATACATATTTCCCAAAGTATTATTCTAAGTCATTTTTTGTTTATATTTGCAAGAGTAAGGAATCTTGAAGAAATGACATGTGTCCAATGAATGACATTAAATTTGATAGTAAAGAAAACATCAGTTGATAGTTGTGAGGATACCATTTGATAGTCATGCAAACATCAAATTTAACCTCAAAAATGTGTCAAACTTATGAGATTAAATTTGATAATCATGTGGACATCATTTGATAGTCATGAGAATGTCATTTGATAGTTATGAGGATGTCATTTGAAAATCATTTGAATGTAAAATTTAACCTCAAAAATGGCTAATTTATGGAATTAAATTTTATGGTCATGTAAACATCATTTGATAGTCACAAATATGTCAATTTATAGTCATGTGAACATCAAATTTAACCTCCAAAATTACCCATTTGGATTCAAAAGTAGACCTAAAAGATTGATGGTTCATGTTGATCCATATAGTTGATCCAATGGTACAAGATCAATAGAGACTTTTCAAAGGTCCTAAATTAAATAGAGAGTTTCTAGTGGCATACCTATGTGATCAAAGTATAAGTAAAAAGGTCTAAGCCAAGATCCTATGGCACACATCTACTTGGGCCCATTTAATCGAATGACGAAAGAGCGAGTTAAAATGTCAAAGCTCTGAGAGAGTGATAAGTGTCACCATTATGGGAGCCAAACACATAGATCTAATGAATTGAGGGAAGAAGTAGGGAGCCCAGTACATAGAATTTAAAATCCTTGAGTAACTACTAAGTGGTACACACATGAAGTAGAATAAAATAGGGAATGACATGCATCAATCATATAATAGTCAATAATCCAAAAGTACAAAAATATAATGAACCATGTTAAAATAATACATAAATATCAATGGTCTGAGTCTTAGGTGGACTTTTCAAAGATTGTAGACTCAATCAAGTATTGACACATGTCACATTTTGAAAGTTATCATGTCATTATGGATAGAATACATAGATCTTTGGACACTTGAGTTATATCTATCAATAGACATTAGGTCTCATATTTAAACTAAAGTATGAATAGACATGTCTTAATCTGAACAATGAACATAAAAGTGAAGATCTAGATTATATAAAAGGCATGGGTGAGCATGTAATGTATAGATCATATTAGTCATGACTAATAGTAGTGTCACTAGTTCTAAAACATTGTTAAATTGATTTTGGTCCTTCATGCATATATCAAACTTCCATTTGAAGGTGGATAATTTGAAATATCAATAGGTTCTCACATCCTACAAAAGGAGGCATGTGTAGTTTTCATAAATGATACATATTCTAAAGTTTACATATATTTTGAGTTATAATTTTAATAAATTACCTCTATCTTTATACATGCACACAATGCATATCTTTGGCAAATTCTATTTTAAATGGATAACTATTAGTAGACTCTTATATGGTTTTAGACCATAGTTAGAACTCATGTCATAACAATCACATGTAATGACCTTGCATGAACTTGGAAGATGAGGTAACCCCTTCCCCAAGTCTATATAAACAATTTTAATCCAACATGGATTTTTGTTAGAGAATTTTTAAATAAAATAGCAACATCAATTTTGATTATCAGTGAATGTGTTTGTGTATTTTCTTTTCAATTTTTGTATAATTACTTGTTACTTTGATTAGTTGTATGTTTCAACAATCTTTAGTGCGCAAAATTTGTGAATGGATTCTCGATTATTTTTTTATTGATATATTAATCTGTAGATGTGAAATAGATGTTTAAATATTGCTAAAAATATAGGTTAAAGATATACAAGTTTAAATTGATTCATAATTATGATTGTCCATGAGTGCTTTTTTGGATGTAGTTTTTTATGTGTGTGTAATAACCACCTCAGATAATTCATTATCCCAAGCCATAATTTACTAATTAAGGGTTTACAAAAACTACCTTAAAAGGACCAACCTTTATCTTAAGCTTGTGAATTTATTTCATCTTTATCTTCTTAGACTTATTAGTCATGTTTGACTATGTGTGTGAAATTACTGCTAGCAACAGACATAGGTTCTAAGAGCACTTTTATTCTTAAAAACTAGCTAGGGAAGTATCTCCTAAAAACCATAGAAGATTTCTTTTCTATCTTACATTTTCCTTCCTTCTGAGTTTGTTTTGAGAACTACCCACTATAGATTAACAACCAGCTGCCCATCCAACTCACATAGAGATTCACTACCCTTATTAGGAACCACACCTACATCCAAAAACCTTGTCAACAACCTAAATTCCCTACCCATTATTCCATCAACAGGTTGAAATAAACCACATACCTACAACTCATGCCTTAGAGTGGATTTTACCTTAATTAATATCTTAAAATGTTAGAGGCTACCTCGTTAAGGCTATGGTATGCATAAAACTTGCATCAAAAAGTCTAGATTAGTGCTAGAAGGAGAGTAGCACACCCAATAGTAGTAGTTATCTTTTGTGTAGAGTTGCACTAGAGTTACCCAAGAGAGTGACCA
The DNA here is from genome assembly GCA_037957365.1 of Torreya grandis. NCBI lineage: Eukaryota > Viridiplantae > Streptophyta > Pinopsida > Cupressales > Taxaceae > Torreya > Torreya grandis. Next base: position 786,126 of record JARHVA010002564.1, read on the forward strand.
TATCTAATTCATAGGCTAGTTTATTAGTCTCAACCTTATCAAATCATAGGAGACCTAAAACTATGCCAACAATCCCAATTCAAAATAATTAACCTCATATAATAGGGAATCCCTTACTTGTAAGGAACCCTTTACCTGTTAATCAAATAATGGCTCAAAAACAACCTTGGTTATTTATATCTACTATCACCATCCCAAGAGATGTGCATGATTTACCTCAAAATCCCAAAAAGTATTTACCATCATTTTTTCCTTTAAGAGCAAGGACAATAGAGGAATATATCAAATTAGTTAAATATGATTTAATATTAATAAATGCCATATATAATGATGTTACATGTATATTATTTCATTTTAATTTGATGAATGTTGTTTATGATTGGAATTTAAATCTATCAAAAAAATTTATCACTTATTGGGATGAATGTCAAGCAGATTTTCTCGTGTAGTTTGGACAGGTCACCAATCTTGGTTTGGCATACTATCACTTCACCATCATGAGAAGGCAACCTAATGATCCCATTCATGCTTTTAATTCAAGATGTCAAAATACGTACAAATAGTTGACCCTAAGATATAACTAGAGGTGGTATTAGAATTAGAAATGTACAAGAATGCCTTAGACCCTATCATTGTCATGTTATTGACAAAAGAAATTATGGATAACACCTTGGCATTAGAATTCAAAGAATCTATTTGTATAGATAGGTAGCTCAATCCTTAGATTCCTAGAGCACCTAATGTCAATAATAATTTTCTAGCACTAAATCTAGCTCTGTATCCAAGGTAAAATGTCTCAGCATTCAATTAGAAAAAACTTGGTATGTATTTAGGGACATGATATACAAATGTATATGGGTTGATATATATTATAACATGTGGCACACATCCCCATTAGTTATTTATATGGGTCCAATATATTAGGATAATGGAGTAACTTGTGGAATTAGTGTATTGCGTAATAGTTGGCCTACATTGGGATTAATAGGTTATCCATCCATTGTTAGTTAGATAGAGGCATATATAAGGGATATTATTATCATTTTAATGAATAAATAAATCATTGAGTTTTATATTGTAAGAGGATATTGGAGGTTTTCCCCTCAAAGAGACATTGTGGAGTTATTCCTTCCTAAAGGAATATTGTATGGTGGTGCCCTACCTTAAGGGTATTCTATTTATGCATATATTAAATATTTATAAATATTGGTCCACTAATATCTATTGTGTTGTATTTATATACATTATATTCTACATATTTTTCAATTATTATAAGTTTGGATCATACCAAGTGGTATTAGAGCTTTGATTTGGGCAATTTGTGTGGAGCAAAACTCTAGTTTTTTAGAATCATCAATATCTTTCAATAAGCTATAAACTTTTTCAATTTTTTTAATAGATATTAATAATAATCTAAAGAAGTCTTATTAAAAAAATAGATCCTTTTTTATCAGTTTTGTGAGAGTTATTCATATTTTAGGGTTTGTACTAATTTTATAATATCTTTCTAAATATTAATATTTTTTTGGTGAAATTTTTAGTAATTTTGTATAATAATATAATAAATACACTGACAAAATTTTATATTTTTGTTATATGTTTTGAGTAAGTTATTACAATTTTATGGTTTTTAATAAATTCACTCTATAGACCAAAATTTGTGTAATTTTTTCATAAAATTTTTATTGTAGTTTCAATATTATAATAATAAGATACAATAGAAATTTAGGACTAGTTTGATCAGTTTTTAATGAGTTATTAATATTTTAGGGTTTCATAAACCCTAGTTTTTTGTGGATCATGAAGTTGCAAGTATTTTTAGGGGAAGATGACATTGATGATAGATAATGGTGGATCCTTTTTAAGGAGAATAATATTCAAAAAAAATTGTGGTAAACACAATTGTCTCTTTCTTTGTCTAGGCTTGCACAACATTGGTTTAATCAGTTGAGATTTGTACAAAAGTTTTCTTCATGGGAAGACATGGAACATTTTTTCCTAGATCAATGGGATGTAAAATAAAAATAGGGTGAAGAAGAGGAAGAAAATAATTATGGTAATGAAGATAATGAAGAATAAAAATTGGTGGAATAAAATCATAATAATGAGGAAGAACATGCAAGTGAAGAAGAAGAAGAATTAGATGCTAAGGGTTCAAATAATTTGGTTCTAAAAAAATTTAATTCAATTTTTCAATTTCATGGATGACTTCAAAATAATAAGGTTTTTGTGTCCATAAACTCTAACAACAAATATAACTTCATCAACATGAATGTGGCTAGACATCTACATATTCAAGCAAAGAATATCAAAGAGGTTCAAGTAGGTGGTAATAATATTTTAGTGTTTGAAGATTTGAAACTTATTATGTTAAAATATTTTTTAAATTCAAATTTTTATTCTTTGGATATGGTTCTTGGATATATATGGTTAGAGATTTTGGGAACAATCAATATTAATGTTCAGAAGAAGTTCATGAAGTTTTGTTATAGGAAAACTGTCACTTTACAAGATATCATAGTGGGAAAGGTGCCAATAATAGTTAAGGTAGATCATGAGGATGATATTGAAATAGGTGATGAAGAGCATGTTAAAGATTAATATGAAGACATAGATGAAGAAATAATACAATCAAAGCAAAACACTTCATCTACTCAAGAGATAAAGGAACCACCAAAGCAAAAGGTGGAAGAGGTAGAAGAAAAGGTTGATAAGGTCAAAGTATCAGAAAAAGTTGAGGTATATAGACACCCACATCATCATGAGAGGAAAAAATAATGGAGCCATCTAAGAGAGTGTCATAATAACAAGCACTTTGTTTATATAATAAATCATAGTTCTAATAATTATGGCTATGCATGGAAGCCAAAGAATACCTACTATGGTCATAGATGGAATCAAAGTAGTGCAACAAAATATGGTACATGGAATCACAAGAGTAATAATTATGCATGGACACCAAAGCAATACAATTATGATCATGAATGGAATCAAAGGAGCACAAGGGAATTTGGAAACAATCTTGGAGAGCTATCACCTGCTAGGATCACATATGGATGTCTAGAAGATTGAGATTGGAGATAAGTGTGAAATTGTTTGAAGCACACTTATTATTTGGTTTCTTCCTATGTTTCAGGGATGAAACATGTCAAGGATGAAAGTAATGATATGTATCTAGGGACATGATATATTAATGTATATGGGTTCATGGAGATTCTAACATGTGGCACACATCCCCCTTAGTTATATGGGTCCAATATGTCAAGATAATGGAGTAACTTGTGCAACTAGTGTATTGGGTAATGGTCAGCTTATATTGGGATTAATAGGTTACCCATCCATTGTTATTTAGATAGAGGTCTATATAAATGATATTACTATCATTGTAAGGAATAAAGAAAGCATTGAGTCTTCTATTCTAAGAGGATATTGGAGGTTGTCCCCTCATAGAGACATTATGGAGTTAATCCTTCCTAAAGGAGTATTGTATGGTCTTGCCCTACTTTAAGGGTATTCTATTTTTGCATATATTGAAAATTTGGACATCTTGGTCCACTAATATATATATTGTTTTTTTATTGATCTACATTATATTTTTCATATTTTCCAATTATTATAAGTGTAGATCATACCACAACTATATACAATGCCTCCTACGATGCAAATAACATAGCTAAATTTTGGCTACTTAAGAAATCATGTGATGGGCAATCATTATTAGTAAAAAAGTGGCTGCACTTCCCACTACCATTTTGTAAGGTACAAATTCCACAAAGGCAGAACTAGATTTTATTCATAAGATGGTTCAAAAGTTGAGAAATGATTTCCTAAATATGCAAAGGAATATGGGCAATTCAAATGGTCTAATTGGAAATCAAAACACTATATTCTAGAGATATAATAGACCATTCAAAAAGCCTAAACAACCTAATAAGCTTTTAAGGATCAACATAGCAAAGATGGCTCTTCTTAATTGGTGTAGAATTCATAATAATTTTTAGCATGGTGAACTCAAAATTGTTGAATTTTTTTACATCATTCAAAATATTTCAAAGAGAGGTGGTTATATAAGATCAGATGCATAACCCACCTGCGCATCATCCAAATCTTGGCTCTTCTAGCACTGCCATGTTCTTTGAAACTCATTAGTTTCCTTTTCCAGGTGAAGATGATAATGAGTCAGAGGATAGCATGGATGAATTTCATGATTTATATTAGTTTCAAATATGTGATTATAATCTAAAGAATAAGTATCCACTCACAACATCAATCACTCCAAATACCATGACAATTCTTCATAATCTAAAATTCAACAATAATCCACCTGCTCTAAAGGGGAATGATCAGTAGTAGAGAAAGGAAGAATCAAGAAAATGAGGATATAACATTATTGAGGATATGAAGAAGATCAAGGTAAATATAACTCTTCATGAGTTAACTCAAATTATCAAGTAAAAAGAGCTACTCTATAAGTTAATTACTAGAAATATGCCTATGGGAAAAGTGAAAGCATCTACAAATAAATTGAAATCATCTAACACCAATGTCATCTATAAGAGCAAGCCAAAACTTCAACCCTTCTTACTAACTATCTAGGCATTTGATAAGAACATTTGCAACTATTTATTTGATTTTGGAGCATCTACAATTGTCATGCCTACATCCATATGTCAAAAGCTTGGTTTGATGCCAAGCCCTTCAAAAAGGAAAACTTCACAATTAGATAAGAGAGTGGTCCTAGTAGTTGGAGAATTTAATAATTTACACATTCAAGTAGAATCTGAGCCAAAAGTCCAAATGACCATTGATATTCTAGTAGTAAACATACCTAAAGGCTATAGGTTGCTGTTGAATAAGGATTTGTCTAAAACATTGAATGAATATCTCTCTATAGACTTTTTTCATATATAGCTACCATGGAGAGGAGTTGAAAATAAAATTAAAATTGATAGAGAGTCAAGAATGAAATATTTAGAGTATAATGTCAAGAATGAAGAGGTAAAGTATGAGTCTCCCAGCCTTGGTATTTATACTTTTACTACTTAAAATCAAGTACAAAATTTAGAACCTGAAGGTTCCAATCAACTATAGAATCTACACTTTGATGGCACTAGATCCAAGCAAGGATGAGGCATGGGAATCAAGTTGATTGATCCACAAGGTAAACAATTCTTGGTAACATACATATTACAATTTCCATGTCCTAATAATAGAGCTAAATATGAGGATTTAGTTTTGGGACTACAATTTTCACTCAATAATAATGTCAAGCAAATATCAGTAATTGGTGACTCAGAGCTAGTGGTTAACCAAATCAAAAATAAATATCAATGCAAGATGTCTTATTTCAAGAGATACAAGCATAAAGCATGGGACTTTATTGCAGTCTTTAAACCTTTCAATATAGTAAGACTTATTAGAGATTAAAATTATATGGTTGATTTATTAGTTACTTTTTCTACTAATCTAGAGCCACTACAAGAATCTAAGGTAAAAAGGTTCTCAATTAAATTGGTACCTTGCCTCTCTATTCTAGATAACATAGAAATTTTCTAGATATTTGATGATGAACAACATATTCTTCATTTTTTAACCAATTCAAGGGAATTCAAATCCCAAATCATCAATGACAAGGACATTAATCACCTCTATCAGGAGGAATTAGACAATGAGGGCATTCTTCATCTTAAAGAGAATCAACTTCTAGCTAGCTTGGTCTCTTTAGAGAAACCATTTGACATAGATACTCAGGCATAATAGCTAAGAAAACCAAAGTTCAATGAATCAAATTTTAGAAAAGTAAATCTAGGAGATTATCATAAACCATGTTATGTCAATATTGGTCTCATCTTTACCCCATAAGAGAAACAAAAAGTGAAGTATTTAATCACTCAATATAGGGACATCATCACCTAGACATATGAAGATCTAAAATTTTATGACCCTCAGGTCATCACTCATATGATTCCCTTGAAGTCAGATCATAAATTGTTCAAATAGAGGTAAAGACAATTCAATCCTATTATAGAGCCTCTCATTTAGAAAGAAGTGGAGAAGCTTTTAAATGCAAAAATAATCTTCCCAATCTGACATTCTACTTGGGTGGCTAACTTGGTCATAGGAATAAAGAAGAATGGTGAGATTAGATTATGTGTGGACTTCAAAAATCTAAAAAAGGATTTTAAAAAAGAGAATTATCCCCTTCATTCTCTGGATGAGGTGATATTAATAGTAAGTGGTTTTGAAATGATGTCCTTAGATGGATTTTCAAGCTATAGTCAGGTATAAGTGAAATCTAAGGATAGAATGAAGATTACATTCACCATAAAGTGGAGAAATTATGCATATAAGAGGATGTTATTCAGCCTAATAAACATGGGAGAAACCTTTCAATATGCCATGGATCATGATTTCGAAGGACTGACATAAAAATGTATAATCATCTACATGGATGATCTTACGATATTTAAAAAAATTTGGAAAGACCACATAAGTCACCTATAATCCATATTTGAAAGATGTAGAAGGTTTAGTGTTTCATTAAACCCAAAGAAGAGAATATTCAGAGTGACTGAAAGTAAGATTTTGGGGCACATCATCACCAAAGATGGGATCACCATTTATCCAAACAATATTTAGGTGATTTCAAAAATTTAGTCAACAAATAACAAAAAGGAGCTCAAATCATTATTCAGAAATATTAATTTTGTAAATAAGTTCATCTCAAGATCTACAAAGATCATTAAACCTTTGAACACCATGTTCAAGTAGGACACCAAAATAGAATGGATAGTTGAAGCTCAAAAGTCCTTCCAAGACATTAAAAATGCAATAGCATAGGCTCCCATGCTGATCAGTCCATATTTTACTAAATATTTATACATATACTCATTTTCTTTAGAGCATACGATTGCTACTATTATCACATAAAATAAGGATGAGATCGAACATCCAATCATGTTCAGGAGCACAAACCTAAAAGATGTATAACTCAAGTAATATATGATTAAAAATATATTTTTACCCTTGTCAAAGTAGTGAAAAAGTTTTGGCACTACATATTGAGGAATAAAGTCAATGTCATCATGCCTGATCATGTTGTCAAGCTCACTCTATCACAGAATGAGCTAGGAGAATGATGATTTAAATGAATGGCAAAGATGTAAGAATTATACATAGATACCAATCTTTCAAAGATCATTTGAGGTTAAGTTATTGTTCAGCTTATGACTGAACTAGATCCATGCATCATAGGTGAAGAGGTATGTGAAGCTCAAATATATAAAGGATAATGGTATAATGATATAATACAATATTTACTTATAATAATTTGTTCTTTAAAGCTTAATAGAGAGAGAAGAAGAGATTTGATGCTCAAATATGCTCATGACATGATCAATAAAGGATTCCTTTACAAAATAAATTATGAAGGTATTTACCTTAGGTACGTATCTACACAAGAAGCTAAAGAAATCTTATAGAACTTACATTAAAAGATAGGTACTGGTCATCCTTTTGGAAATACCACATCCCATAATATATTAAGAATGGGATACTATTGGTCAACAATTTTCAAAGCTGCTCATGCTCATGTGAGAACATGCCATGAATGTCAATCTCTAGCCAAGAGAGAAGTACACGTAGGAATGCCTTTACATCTAGTTATTGAAGTAAGGCCATTCACCCAATGGGGTTTAGACTTCATTGGTGTCATCAATCCAAATTATTCAATAATCCATAAGTTCATACTTACTACTATATATTATTACACTAGATGGACTAAAGTTATAGCCATAAATAATTTTAGAGCACAAGATGTGATTCACTTCTTGGAGGAACACATAAAAACCAGATTTAGCATGCCTATTTATTTAGTTTATGATAATGGACCAAATTTTATATAATTAAAATTTATTGAATGGGCACATGATAACCATATTATTATCAGGTCAGCTTCTAACCATTACCCTCAAGGAAATGGATTGGTAGAATCAATGAACAAGAATCTGATTGATGCAATTAAGAAGTCAGCCAGAGACAAGTCTAAGGAATAGCATAATTTATTGAAATGTGATATTTGAGTGGACTATACTAGACACAAGCAAGCACTTAAAACTTTATCCTATCTATTGGTATATAGATGTAAGATTGTATTCCCAATTATGTTGAAGTTACCCACTTATCAATTCATGAAAGACTACATGAAACCTAGAGATAAATTAAAATAAAGGTTGTTGGATATAATAGAAATGAAAGATTCAAGAACTGAGGCCTTACAAACATTCAACAAACACTAGGACATGGTCAAGAGGTGGTTTGATGAGAGAGAAAAAGTCAAAGAATTCAAGATTTTAGATCTAATGCTACTTTGGGATAAAGCTATTGAGAAAAAAGGACAACATGATGAGTTTACCCCACTATAGATTAGACCATACCATATTTTAGAGATCATGGCCAATAACACATTTCATTTGAAGGACCTCCAAGGTAATTAGATTACATATCCAATTAATGGATAGTTCTTAAAGCACTACTTTGGGTTATACCATTTGTTGATGTTACTAAGTAATGAAGGATAGATGAATGTAGATGTAGGATTAAATTAGATTTCATACTTTCTTATAATAGTTCCCTACTTTCATAGATTATATTTCTTACTTTCATAGACTATTTTCCTGCTTTCTAGATTATTTTTTTCTTGGTTTTAATATTTTGCTTTTATAGATTAGATTTTATGTTTTCTAGTTTAGATTTCAGTGCTTTCTTAGTTTAGTTTATTACTTTCTTAGATTATTTGTTCTTTGCTTTCTTTGATGATTATAATTGTGTTCACTCTAACTATAACTAAGTTAAAATCTGGACCAGCTGATCTTATGACTTATGGAAAAGAGAAAAATTAAAATCTTGACACTTTGAGAATAGATTACATATTAGGCATATTTTTGTGTTTTTGAGTCTTTAGGATGAAGGTAGGTAATCATGGATTATTCTAAATAATGTCACAATTGAATAATTTTACTAGGCATGCATAAGTTTCTCTCAGAGTACTTCATACAAATTTTTAAAAAATTCTTGTTTTATTAGATCAAATACACTTATCATATTAAATACATATTAGAAGTGATAATTATGGGTATATGTTTAGCTTATAGGGACATTCTCAAACTGATTTATTTTATAATTATACCAACTCACTAGGTATCTATCTCTTCTCTTTTCCATTCAAGAACAAAAGAAGAGAAAAAGAAAAAGAAAAAGAAAAGAAGAAATAACCAATGGATTTAAAAGAGAAAAATAAAATTTATATAAAATTAAAAGGCTCACATGATGAAATAAGGTCAATGTACCATGCATCATGATCAAAATAAATTAATGGAATGAGAAGAGAATGAGCCCAAGGTATCTCTATTAGGACTATAGATGCTTGGATGGTAGTAGAGTAATGCATGAGCTTATCTTATTTTTGATCTTTAATAAATACTAGAATGAAACCTATATCCCCATCAAAGCCTTTGAAAAACTCATCACAATAGGGGTTAAATAAACTACACATTTGACACACATAGATCCAAGAAAATTAAAAGGCAAATATGTTGTGTGAATCTAATTAGGAGTCTCATTCATATTTTTTATTTAATTATTCTAATCTGGGACACTTCATGATTGATCTGGGATTGAAACCTAGAGTTCTGGGTTCTTAAATACTTATGAGTATTCTCCTTGTAAGTCACCATTTATTGTACCTAACACACCCCCTTTTCCCATAAGTAAATGGGGACCCACATTTTTTAGATTATTGTCTTGATTTTTAGCCCCCTCTTCTATATTTTTATGTAAATTCTAGAAAAAGATCATGATTTGGCATTTTATACTTTGGCAAGATGGCATTGGTATTGTGCTTCCATAGACTAAATCTTTTGTTCTATTAGGTTTTTTACTTCAAGCTAATTGTTGCAGACTTATGTTTTCTTGGAATAAATATGCTATCCTCTTAAGAATTATTATTTTAATAATTTTTTCATGGACCTATCTATGTTGGGGAAATTATTGCAGAGATTTTATTCAAAATAATTCCTCTATGGAATTGGTCTGCATGATTTTTCTCATGAGCATTTTGTTTGACAAAATAGACTTGTTCTTCAGCCTTTAAGAAGTAGATCCTTTGGGAATTTTTTCATGGATGAATGCCCTATGAAGTAGACCCTTCTGATTGTTTCTAAATAAAAAGTTCCCTTCAGCATTTTGACATAATTTTTTTAGGACTTTTGTCCTGGGCCTTTGCCCTCTGAAACCATTCTTTCAAACATATTGGTTAAGATATTTTCCCTGATCTAATTAAGATCCTTCAAAAAATTTATCCAAGACATTTTATTTAAAGAAATAAACCTGCCATTTAGGATTTGTGCAATTTTCCCTTTATCCTTTTTATTGTGGCCATTTTTTCTTATATAATTCCTTTAGAATTTTTAAATGCCCTTTCACCTTGCCAAACTACCCTTTGGGTTTTTTTTCATGGGCCTTATTTACCCTATGAAGTAGACCCTTCAGGAATTTTCACCACCAAGTAGACCCTTTGGACCTTTTGAACATGCCTTTTAGGACTTTTGTCTTGAGCATTTTTTCCCTATCAGCCTATCCTTTGGGACTTTTACCCCAGGCTAATTACTTTAGATTTTGTGTCTTAGACATTTTGTCTAATGCAAAATGCCCAAAAAAATTCCCCTAAGGTCACATGTCCTTCAAAATGTTTAAACTGACCCTTTAAACATTTTTAAAATGACCCTTCATGCTTTTTGAAGTGGCCACTTACCCTTTGGGACTTTGTCATGATCCCTTTCCCCTCTAAGACTTGTCCTTTGGGACTTTTGTCCCAGACCCTTTTTCCCTTTGACCAATTCCTTCGAAACTTTTATCCTGGGCATTTTTCCCTTCAACCAAATCCTTTGGATATTTTGTCTAAAACATCATGCCATTTAGCCCTTTTAAGACCATCCCTTCAAACATTCCTTCATATATTTTGTCTAAGATGATTGAGTCTTCAGGAGAATTATTATGGACATTTTGTCTAAAATAATTCCCCCCAATGGAATTCCTATAGAACTTATGTCTCAAATATTTTGTTTGATGAAATTAGGGTCCTAGAAATAGAAATCCCATAATAATTGCCTCAAAACAAATACCATACTTCTAAGTGGCACCCTTTCTTAGAGAACATTTTCATTATGTCTTGAGCTTGATTTAATATTTTAGCCAAGGGTCCCAATTATATTTTTCTATGCTAGGTCATCAATATTAAAATTTAGGATCTCTTTTATATATTCTTAGCCTAGATCTAAATCATATTTTACTAATACTAAGACCTTAGGCTAGAATATTCATGTAGGGTCCTTTATACATATTTCTCAAAGTATTATGCTAAGTCATTTTTTGTTTATGTTTATAGGAGAAATGAATCCTACATAAATGACGCATGTAAGTTGACAAAATAAAATTTGACAGTTACATGGATGTTAGTTGATGGTCATGAGGATATCATTTAATGGTCATGTGAATGTCAAATTTAACCTCGATAACATGTAAAACCTATGATATTAAATTTGGTAATCATACAAACATCATTTGAAAGTCATGAAAACATCATTTGATGGCCATGAAAATGTCAAATTTAACCTTGGAAATAGCTAATTTATGGAATTCAATTTGGTAATCATGTGAACATCATTTGATGTTCATGAGGACATCAATTGATAGTTGTGCAACATAAAATTTAACCTTGTGAATTACCTATTTGGATTCAAAAGTAGACCTAATATATTGATGGTTCATGTTGATCCAATAGTATGAGATTGATGGAAAAAATTTAAAGGTCCTAGATTAAATAGAGAGTTTCCAAGTGGCATACCCACATGGTAAATATACAAGTCAAAAGGTCTAATACAAGATCCTATAGTGCACATATACTTTGGTCCATTTAATCAAATGATGTTAGAGCGAGTTGAAATGTCAAATCTCCATGTGAGTGATAGTTTTCACCATCATGAGATCCAAACACATATATCCAATGACCTGTGGGAAGAAGCAGGGAGCCTAGTATATAGAATTCAAAATCCCTAAGTAACTTCTAAGGGGCACACATAAATTAAAAAAATGAGTGATAGGTGTCAATCATATAAGATTAAATGATCCAAAATCACTAAAATCTAATGAAACACATTAAACCAGTACATAAGGACCAATGGCATGAGTCCTAGGTGTACTTTTTAAATATCTTAGACTCAATCAACTATTGACATGTGTCACATTTTGAAATATATCAGGGCATTATAGATAGAACACATAGATCTTTGGACACGAGAGCTATATATATCAATAGACATTGGGTCTCACAATTAAACTAAATTATGAAAATGCACCTCTTAATATGAATAGTGAACATAAAAGTGACGATCCATATTCTATAAAAGGCATAGGCAAGCATGCAATACATAGTTTAAATTAGTCATAGCTAACATTAGTTCCACTAGTTATAAAACATTGGTTAAGTAATTTTGGTCCTTCATGCTTATGTCAGAATTACATTTGAAGGAAACTAATCTAAAAGATCAACATGTTATTATCATATCCAATAAAAGGAGGTATGTGTAGTTTTTGTAAATGATGCATATTCTAAAGTTTGCATATAGTTTGAGCTATAATTGTAAAAATTTGCCTTTATATTTATACATGCACACATTGCAGAGCTTTGGCAAAGGCTATTTTAAATGGATAATTGTTAGTAGACTCTTATACAATTTTAGACCATAGCTAGAACTCATGTTCTGACTATTACATGTAATGACCTTGCATGAACTTGGACGATGAGGTGACCCCTTCTCCAAATCTATATAAACAATTGTAATCCAACTTGGATTTTTGTAATAGAATTTTTGAATACAGGAGCAACATAAATTTTGATCATCAAATAATGTGTTTGTGTATTTTCTTTCCAATTTTTATGTAATTAGTTATTACTTTCATTAGTTGTATGTTTCAATAATATTTAGTGTGCAAAACTTGTGAATGGATTGTTGATTATTTTAAATTGATATACTAGTCTGTAGATGTGTAATAGTTTTTAAAATATTGGTAAATATATTAGTTAAAGATATTCAAGTTCAAATTGATTCATATTTCTGATTGTGCATGAGTGCTTTCTTGGATGTAATTGTATGTTTGTGTAACAACTACCTTAGATACTTTACTAGCCTGATCCATAATCTCCTAATTAAGTGTGTGCAAAGTTTCCCTAAAAAGAGAAACCTTTATCTGAGGCTTGTGAATTTATTACATCTTTATCTCTTTATACTTCTTAGTCATGCCTGACTTTGTGTGTACAATTTTTGCTAACAACAAGCGTAGGTTTTGAGAGAAATTGTCCTTTTAGAAACCAAAAAGGGAAGTAGTTCCTAAAAACCGTAGAAGATTTTTTAATACCTTACCTTTCCATCCCTTTTGAGTTTTTTTTGAGATATACCCACTCCAAATTAGCAATAAACCATCCAAATCACATAGAGATTCACTACCCTTATTAGGAACCACACATCCATCCAAAAACCTTATCAATAACCTGCATGCCCTACCTACTATTCCATAAATAGGTTGAAATAAATCACATACCTATAACTCATGCCCTGGAGTGGAGTTTACCTCCATTGATATCCTAAAATTTTATAGGTTACCTTGTTAAGGCTATGGTGTACACAAAACCTACATCAACACCATCAATCTCTATCTTGACCTTGGTGAAAAGATTTGGGTTCATCTTGTAAGGCCACTTCTTGATGGGTCTTGCATTTTTGATTAGTTTGATGCTCATCTTCCTAAGGGATGGATGTGTGCCTTTCATATCCTTGTAGTTATATGGGAACAAGTATTGTAATTCCTTAAAGAGATCAACAATATGTTCTAGCTCTGTGTCAAACTAATAGGTACCTAGAGTGGCAATCTTTGGTTCCCCCTCTCAATTGATATCTACCTTGGTAGTTTTTAATAGTGTTTGGTAGGTTTCATTCTTCTCTTGGTGTAAATAATTGACTTTTCTGATACCTTCAATTTTTTCTACCTAAAGATGGGTAGGTTATTCTTCTTCTAAGGTGTTATCCTCAAATTGGAACACTAACTTCCTTTTACCTATTAAATTCTTCTAGTTGCATGCCTTCCATATGTCATCATATTCATCACTAGATTCATTTTTCAAAATTTATTCTTCAAATAAGGGTAGGAACACTAACCCTTTTTTTCCAAACATGTCCCTTAGGTGTTCTTCTAATATAATAGTATCTTCAAACACTAAACTTTAAACTACCTATAATGGCTCAATAAATTCAATGTTTTGTAATTAAAAGGAGAAGATATAAATAAACCACTCCTTAAGGACTTCCTAGTTGGTCATTTTGTGGTGCATCTCATTAACTACATACCATGCCTGTGCCCAAGTCTATAAAGTCCTATAGAAGGCATGCACCCATAGATTCATTGGGGCATTTTCACCACAAATAATCCTTGTTTATTCACAAATACATACATGTGTGATAGGGTCAGAGTCATAAAAGTAGGTTAAAATGTCTACATCCTCATTATTATTTTTGAATCTAGTGCAAATGGTTGACTTCACATCTTGCTAAGTTGGAAATCTAGGATTTTTCACTACCCACCAATGAGTGGTAGTGCTCTTCAATGCATACACTAGTGCACTCATTCTATACACCTCTTTTAGAATGCATGACTCAAGATCATAGACATAGTCTTCCACTAGATTAATCCCTTCATATCTTGGGAGCACTAAAATTTTTCCCTTACTAAAGTGAAATACTCTCTTTCCCTTTTTCTTGGTCTAAGAGACCCATCTTTTGGAATCATGATCAATCTATATCTAGCCTATCTTTACTATTTTTGGTACCTTCATGCACACTAAGAGGGACCATCGACTAGTGGTATCATATGATTACTCAACCTATTGGTTGAAAGAAACATCAATGGTATCTAAGGCTAATTTTACATCTTCTTAAGAGAGGATTCCTTGATCATTTGGGTCTAAAGTCTTGACACCTTGCACTATGATGTTATAAATATGGTTGATCTCATCCTTGATGTCCATGATCTTGACATAGGGGGGTCTTTGGTCATTTGAGAGAGGTATAACTACCCTCTCCTTTCCATTCTCAAAATTCATGT
Source organism: Torreya grandis (assembly GCA_037957365.1). Classification (NCBI taxonomy): domain Eukaryota; kingdom Viridiplantae; phylum Streptophyta; class Pinopsida; order Cupressales; family Taxaceae; genus Torreya; species Torreya grandis. The sequence continues at coordinate 801,339 of JARHVA010002564.1, forward strand.
GGCACCTTTTAAAGAACATATATACATTATTTGCATAACACCATGGCCTTTCTAAAAGCATCAGGTAGTTGTCCTACTTTGTTAACTATATTACTTCAAATTTAGCATAGAATTTAGCACCCATGATATCTATAATTATTCTATTCATACTTTTGATAAGCTATGCCTGAGTCTTATTGGCCATAAAAGTAAATGAGGGGAGGGTCTTAGGGTTGGTCTACCCATTTTCTCCTAGGCATTCTTGTTCAAGATGTTGACATCGACACATGTGTCCACAAGAACCTCACACATAAATCATCCATTAATAGTGGCATCCACCAAGAGTTCTTGGTAATATTCAATATTTTTTGATTATTTCAATCTTATCATGCTCTCTCTATGCATGTCACAATGACCTTAACTTGTTTTTGACCTACATTCTCCAAGAGCAAGTTATTCAATAGGGGTAAAATTCCTTTTATCTGTATAAAGTGCAGGATCTTAGTTAATTCTTATACTTTAATTTCTTAGCTATCTTACTTATTTTAAGAAGTGATAGCCTATGATTCTAGGTCTCATGCTAATTAGATCTCCCTTTGCAAGTTTTGGATTACACTCATAGCCTATTATAATACATATTTATGGCATATTGGGCCTAGGTATGACATAAATTTTGGTTTGAGCCATGTTATGCACTCATTTTGACCCTTATCCCCATACTTTAGGCATAGCTTAGGTACTGGCCCAATTAGCGACCGAGTGGTGAATCCACTTAGTGTAATTTCTTATACCTTAATTACCTCTATGCATGTATGTTACCCCTTTGGGGTCCATTTTTATATATTATTCTCATGTCTAATCATTCTTGTGCCCTTGCCTACTCTAGGCTTACCCTCAGTCAAATTTTTATATAGGTTAGGGCATTCTTTGACCTTGTGGGGCCCTTGATAATACCCACACATGAGATGTGTCAGGTAGTCACACTGATAATGCTCTATTGAGCCACACTTATAACATGAGTGTAGTTGTAACCTTCTCCCACCATGTCCTCCACCTCTCCCTCTATCACTTTATTACATCTTAAATCCTATATTCTATTATCTATATCCATCATTCCCTTGGTTTGATTCCCTTATGACTAATATAGTATCCTATCATGCACCCATTTCCATGTTTTCACATATTTCATCAATCACCTGATAATTAGTAGTATAGGTGTAGATATCACACAGATGAAAATGGATCATTATAACAAAGGATATTTTTAGACATCATGTGTTTCTTAATAGAATTTTTAACTTAGAATCATGGTGTGCACATTTCTCCATGGGTAGTTAGTTTTATTATGGCCTTTTACTTCATAATTGATACACTGTAGTCCACTTCAAACATCAAACGAAGAGAGAGTGATAATATTTTGGAGCTAGGAGGCCATACATGTAATATATGCTTTCATAAATTGGTTAAACACAATATTTTCACTTTTGACTACCTTGACTCTGAGCATGGCTTCAAGTGATTCTCATGGGTCGATAAAATTCTTCATGGAAAACACTCTTCATAATGGCACAAGAAACCCCCCAATAAACCACTACACATGTTGCAAAGGGTGAATATGATATGGGAGATTTTATAGGAAAGTTTTAAACCTTGCATAATATAGGTGTACACTCTCTAAGTGTCCTTGGGTACTTTATTTTAACACATTAATGCTCTATTGATCAAACTTTAAACTATCATATTCCTTCATGAATGAAACCTTCAAGGTATCATAATCAATCATGGCCTTGTTGGGATCAAATTTTGTATACTAGGTGTGGGTATAATGAAGTAAAGTGGTCAAAAATTGATTAGCCATGTGCTCCAACTGGGTTATACCTCATGGGCACCATTATAGGTCACACTTCAACACATGTTCTATGGCATTTTCCACACTGTGATAATTTACAAGGTGCATAGCCATTTTAGAGTAGATTTGTTATGAGGAGAAGCTGGTATTTGAGGTGGTTATCCCCCTTGTGCTTGTCCTGGCATAGTCCTCCAACACTTTTAGCCATAGGGTTAGGTATTGGTCCCATCATTACTACTCGTGCAATTGATGCCATTGGTGTTATGTTACTTAATTATGGTGCCAAACCACTTCTTATGGGTTATTTCGCACCTTACATTAATGAAATTACTTGAGTTGGTATGCTCATGATCAAGTTATATTATGATGAGCTAGTGCCTAAAAGTCTATAGGTAGTTGCACTCACCTCCTTGTATGAAATAATCTGTTCAATCAAAAAGTTACAATCTAAATCAGTAAAACATCTGAGATCTGAGGTGTTATCAAGGTCAAAAAACACTTCTATACTTTATTTAAGTGGGGGATCCAATACATGATCATGCATCATAGGTAAAAAAGTGGTAGAAATGTCAAGTGTATCTATAGTCACCAATTCTTATAGGAACTCAATGAATTCCACACCTATCAAGTGTCAAGCTTGGTTTATCACTTCATTATATCTCTCATCCTCATACTATTATATTTCAAGGGATCCTTCCCATGCCCTTCCCATTCACTATGTGTCCTCTTAGCACTTTTAAGTTCCATATCCTCCATCATTTAGTGTCATATCTTATTATAGGTGTATCTTCTACTTGGGTGTCAATTTGCTCATCCCCTTCCATTACACCTCACCTACACTTCCCCTTCTCCCCATTTATATAGCTCATACATGAAAGGATTTTAGCCTTCCATTCCCAAAGTTTCAAAACCATAATCAACCATTATATTTTTAAGCTCTGCACCAAACTCCTTCACAAATGTGCCTCTAGGGTTGCACAAAAACTAGTACTCCACTTCCTTAGGGCATGAATATGTTGAGACTATGAACTCAAGTACATAGATATTTAGGGATCCTTGCCACTATTTATCCACTAATATTGACCAAGTAATATCCAATATCTTAAGCCTTCTTAGGCACTCCTTTATCTACTCATAGCACCATCCATAGCTTCTTATTATGGGGGTTAAAAATGCAACCAACCATTGGTACACATGCTTAAGTAACTCACAAAAAAATATCTCATACAAAGCATCATATAGGTTATCTTAAACTCACTTTCTTGGATTTTGTCCTTTATAGGTTAGATTCTTTAGTGCAAAACTATCTTCTACCTACTACAACCATTGCTTGATGTTTTAAATAGAAAGTCAATACATCATTATATTTCACCATCATAGCAACAAAATTTAACATGGGTCCTAATAATATAACCAAAATGTTATGAAAATTATATTTAGTTCTTGGTTTACTATAACCAATTGAAATAATGGGATGTTTACACTCAGCTATGCTAACATCAATCCACATAAGGCATAGGCCTTATGCGCTCACTTGAAGAATAGTCGATAAGGAACCAAGGGCCACATTGGGCTAGTTGTGCCATGGCATGAGGCTTCAATTAGGGGGATTAATAAATTAAATAAATCTTAAGGCAAATCCATAAGTACAAACCTTTCATGGACTAATCTTGGTATCATATAGGTGCTTAACGGGTCATAAGATTGATTTTACTCATATTAATAGATGTGAATTACACAAGTATTGGGTTACTAACATAGGATTATACTCATCCTTCATACAAAATAATGGTGAAATCATGAAAAGTGCATAAAATCCATTAAATTAGTGAGCCAGTAAAATGCATGAACATTAAGTAACATAATTTGAGTAACAATATGACCTTAAGAACTTTTGCATCCCATTAGCAACACCAAAAGACATGTAAACTAGAAAAAAAATAGTTAAATGCAACAACAGTTGTCATTGTTCAAAGTCCATAATATATTTTATATTCATATCATATCATTACTAACCTAGAGGATCACATATGGTCTTAGGTGCATAAAAATGGAGCCAAGTTGCCTCCATACTACTTCTAAAGCCTTAATGGTAGCTGAAGCAATGTTTGTAGAGTAAATTCATTTTTCTAGAGCTTCATTATAGTCCTTCCTCTTCCCTGCCTCTTCTAGCTCGAGTTCCTTAAATAAGCCTTCAGTAGCATCTTCACCAAGGTCAAAGTTACATGTTGATTATCAAGTTAGAACTCTATCATAATAGTCATAGGCTCTATGACTCTACAAACTCCATGTTGTACCTGCCACATCTCTTCACATATTAGATGATGCCTTAAAAATTTGGGAGATGGTTAACTGCTTCTTGGCTAGCTCAAGATTTGTGTTGTAACCTCTAATTATCTATAAAAAGGCTAACCACTTGACAAAATGAACCCCTCATTCCTAGATGGATGTCATGTTGGTGCAAAAACCTTACTTAATGCGTTAAGAACCCAACATTATTTTTTATAGTCACTCTATTCAACATTATATAATCAATTAAAATTTAAAGAGTACCATCTTTATTATTGATAAAGATAACTGGTGTACCCTATTGTGACACACTAAGCCTATTCAACCCTTTGGCTAACAACTCTAGGAGTTATGCCTTAAATTCAACCAATTAGGTGGTTGTCATCTATATAGTGCCTTAAATCGAGGTTCCAATCTTGGTATAATATCAATTAAGAAATCAAACTCTCATTTAAGAGGTAATATTAAAAATTCCTTTGGAAACACATCATGAAAATTATTAAGGAAAGGGTAATCTTCAATTTATGGTTCCTTATATTACTCTATTTAATTTATCTTGATGATAAATGTTTGGCATCATTTTATTTGAGCCTTCTTGAGTTACATTGAAAAAATATACCTAAGCATTAAATCCCTTTTTTTGCCCTAAATTTGTGTCTAATTTCCAAAATCATCTAGACACTCAACCTTCTTCGGATAGTAGTCAACCTTGGCTTTATGCTTTGCAATCCAGTTGACCCCTAAGATCACATCATATGACCCTAGTGGTGTTGCATAAATATCCACTACTATTGTGAATTTGGGCAACCTAATATGTACTTCAACTAAACACTTGATAACTTTAACTTTTGATTCATTATCATATTATACCAATCATTCATTTTCCATTACTCTATGTTTTATAGATAACTAATTTAGAATTCTATGAGCTATATAACATTTTGTATCCCTTGTATCTATCAAAATAAAAACTAAATATTTAAACAAAATACCTAACAATTATATAGATAAAGATTGGAATTTAGCTTGATGATTATCAACTGTTGCATGAAAACATTGCTAAAAATTTCCTTGTTAAGGAGTAGAACCTTTGTTCTTTGACTTTTCCTAGATACACTCACATACAAAATGGTCACCTCCATAAATGAAGCAATCTTTAGGTGATCCCTTTCTATTAGACTATTGATTTCCTTTAAAACTACCTTTGAAACCATTACCTAGTTTCCTATAACTTGAATTACTATTGAATCTAGTATTCTGACTCTTGAACTGACTCTTAGAGTCTCCAATCATCTACTTCTAGTTCTTATTTTTGAAATTTTGTTTAGAACTTCCAAAGTTTACTTATAACTTCCAAAGTTTTTCTTAAACTTATCTCTGACCTGAGCAAGAGATTTTAAATTTTATTCCTATTTGACTACCTTCTCAAAGACTTGGTATATGGTATATGGTCCATAAATGCCCACCTCTCCACATATCTATGGTTTTAATCCCATGATGAACTTATTAAACCTAAACCTCTCAGCGACATGATATTGAGGTACATATTTCAAAAAATGTGTGAACTATTCCTAATACTCATTCACCAATAGATCTCCTTGCTTTAGATTCTAAAAATTTGTAAGCTTTTGGTCAAAGTATAACTGTGGAAGCCACCATGATCCGAATAGTGTCAAAATTACTCTCATGTAGTGGTGATTGAGTTAAGATTCATTTCCAACTTTTTGTTGGCCCACCACATAATTATTTCTCTAGCCAACTAGTAATCTCCCCAAACCATCTTGGTGACCTCAAAGTAGTTTTGAATCTCAAAATACTTATCCATCTCAGTCAACCATGCTTCAATTCCATCTTCCATAACATTTCCATCCAACTTAGGTGGATTCACCTTTTTCATATCCCTAGCCAACTCTATAGCTACATGTGCTCTTGTATCCTAAAGAACTTCCTCATGTCTTTGCTCTTAAGGAATTTCTTTCTCAACAAGATACTTCAGTCACATCTTGATGGTATTTCTCGTCATGTCCATTAATTTCCTATTCTAGGGCTATAATTCAATCCCTAGTCTCATTCATGACTCTAAGAATTTGATCCAACTTTACTACTTTCTCAATGACAAATTGGTTAGGATCAAATGGAGGGTTATTGTCATTGACATTTGAATGAACATCTCTAGATGCTCTATCTCATACCATTATTCTTTCTATTAATAAAAGGATACAAAAACATTAGTAGAATTATTAAGTCCTAGAGTTTGATCTACAACTCTGATAGCACAATGTAAAATCCCCATTGGGATTTACTAGAATAACATAATATTTTAAAAAAAAAATTATATTCCATGTATTCTATCATCATATTACACTATGAGAATCTAATTAGTGACCTCAGTATATATACTATGTTAACCATAAAATAACATGTAACTTCTATTAATCATTGATCACTAACATCAAATGAAACAAAACATAACTGCATATAGAAAGTAATTACATAAAATACATCCATGGCTAGTACAATAATATAGCCATTGTTATCAATGTAAAATGAGTAATCAATTAAATTTATAACTGGCATAATATTTCAATAATAAATATAGTAAAAGATACAAGGCTCCATGAAGTATGAGTCCTACAAACTCTAGTATCTTTGATAATCTCAAGTATAGTCTCTAATAAGTAATATTATGCAGAGCGAGATCATCATTCAAGTTATTTTCCACACCAACCATGGACAATCGATCCCTTTCACAATCCCCCAATTAAGGAATGGCTCTTCCTTCATGGATGGGTCAATAGTGATGATGCAGGAATCTAGAGATATAAGCTAGTACCCGTGTGTTGTAAGATTTCTAATACATGATGTGTACCATAAATAAAATATATTATAAATGATATCACACAAATATGTAAATCATACATATGAAATAATAATTTCTAACTAAACATTACTTTGGAAAATTTTTTCAAATAGTTATTGATCTATAAGATCAATAAAATCCATACACATCACTTGATTAGATTACCTTCATCTGGCATTGGTGATACTAAGTAAGCTAGTGAAGTCCATCTCACTTTTTAGTTAATACCAATAATGTGAGATTTGGTTAATAAATATAACCAATTAATTTATACAAATTAATTCTTATTAGTAGGCATAAAAAATGCTAAACATAAGATTAATCAAAATGCATACATTTAATCCATCAAACATATGAATGAATCTCATTTATATTATTTATCAAATAAATAATAAACATAACAAGTATAGTTTATACCAATTGGGTAACACATATACTTAGATTGCATGTTTCTAGTTTTCATAAGTAAATTCACATGTAGTACATTCTAAGATAACAAAAATATAAAATTTTAGTATTATTATGTACACATTACTCAATTACCAAAAACCAATCATAATAATTTCAAAGATCCAATAACTCATTAACAAAAACATGATCTTTCATTTATGTAACCTATTGTACTTTTGGGAGGCCATGCATATAATGATAGTGTCTTATCCCTCAAGATTATATGAATTAGTTTAATAGTCAATAAAACTATTAGTATAGGTCTACATCCCAATGATATATCATATATCTATGCACTTTTACATACTAAACATATTCATAATATGTACCACATACAAGTACTCAACAATATATAAATATCAATAGTCATTTATATTTTCTATTCAATAAATTAATATGATTCATATAACCATTATACATTCATGATAAATTTATGGTAAAATCAAAATTAACTCGATTATCATGTTTTTCCCAAATTTGGTCTTAAACTTAAAATAATATCATAAATGGTTGAAAACAGAGTACATAAACAATCAATATAGACTTATATTTTGCCTTTGTTATTTATTGGAGGTTCAGACCTTTTTCTTGAGTTTTCATAGTATATATTTAAATAAAAAAATGCTTATTATAAAAATTCATTTTGAACTATATAACATATGACCCTTACATAGTATCTAAAATCATTTAAACTTATTCTACTTAGTATAATATATAAACCTAAGTGTCAATCCATGTCTGACCTGTTGACTTATAAACATATTAAAAAAACTCATGTTTATAGATTCAAAACATGCTACATGTTTCAATATAGAAATTGCACTTAAAATATTATCACATAAATAATATACAAGCCACACATCCTATATTTATAATTATGTGAAAATACATTCAAGGATAGTTCCATATATTTTCCTTCAACCCAAGCATAACAAGCATAGTTCATACTTATATATCTTCACTGTTTGAATGGCAAGTATATAACTAGTTCACTATTTTGAATAATAATAACACACAGTTCATACTTATTTAATCTCACCATTTTGAGTATTAATAACACACATTCCATATATATTATATATATACTATTTCAAATTTCAAGAATATATAGTCCATATATTATATATATTCTTTATTTTGAATGACATAAATACACAGTTCATATAACTTCATGGATTGGATTAATAGTTAACCTTAATTCATACATGTATAATTTTATTTATTTAAATTAAAAATGTTCACAGTCACCATATATTTATGTTAATCCCTAAATGATATTTATAACCAAAATACACTAAATTTGTATGTCAATCCATGCAATCATTAATTCATCTCAACTTAAAATTAATCAAATCATACACAAGACCTATTTATTATATTTATATGCTCAAAATTTTGACTTACATATAATTGAGTATATAAATATAATAAGGCTTACAAAACAAATGCAATCTTTGTATATATATCAAAACTATCTACCCACGATTCTATATTTCTCTAGCTGAGGCATTATGTCATCATAGTAATAAAATAATTTTAACCCTATGGCTTCATAATCATACAAATATAATTTTCACTCATAGGGATTTAGAGGATATTGTCTTAGTTTTATGGATGGATGAGCTATCCATTGGGTAAGTTTGTATCCTTATTAAAATACAAATAATTTCTAAACCCTAGGAATCCAAAACTATACATATAATTATTTAATAAATATAAAAATAATAGCATTATCAACCTCTTAATTGCTTCCAGATGGGACTATATAGACCATAAAATCCTTCTCTTCATTTTCTCTACTCTCTCTTCTCCTCTTCATCTGTGCCATTTTCTTCCTCTTCATCCATGCCATTCTCTTCCTTAACTCACCTATTGTCATATTTTTTACATATTTCTTACTCAATTTGAGCTTGCATGAAACTATTATTTCACAACTTGTAGTTCTCCATGCATAATACAAATAATCCATTCAAACTGAAACTAAACATAGTTAACTTGTTTTGACTAAACTAGAAAAGCCCTAATTTCCATCAAACTTTCACGAAATTCATTCAATCATTATTTTAATTTATTTAAATCTTATATGGTCTATCTACATTACAGGCTCACATATCTCCTCAAAAATTCCACTTTTAACATTATTCCACAATGATAACTAACACTTCAAACTTGCCATGGTCTATGCATGCTAACAAAGACTAGTTTTAGTTCATAGGATAGTTTTAGGATATAATGCAATTTTGTTAATAACTTAGTAAAGATAATTAAATCATGACTTTAATAATAATTTTACTACTATAAATTTGATGATAATCTTTTAATAGTAATGGTATATCAAACAACTACTATACCAAACATAATAGTATCATAACAACAAAATTGTTATGTTATTACTATGTTATATAGACTATCTTATGTCTTTTTTTATCTTCATATTTTAAGGCATTAATCCATATAATGATATTATCAAATATCATAATGATAACTAGTTAATGTTCTAAACATTACAAAGACATTACGGTTCATCTATACATAGTAATAACTAGATACTATTCATGTAGATTTATGTTCCCATAAGCATTAATAATCATGAATACAATAACATGACATAATCATTTAAAAACATTATACACTAAATCTATATATAATATCCACAATGCAATCACACAATAATAATTCCACATAAGCATAAAATTGAACTAACACACATTATCATTTATCTAAATGTTTATAACCTCAAAAACATACTGACACTAATAATTCAAACAATGCATATAATGTGTACTATCTAATGTGGTGTGTACATAGGTTTTAACCATTCCTCTATCATCTCCCAACACCTCCATCTACATCATCCTCTCTAAGGATGCTCTTCCTCTGTCATGCTTTGAGGGATGAAACTCTCTTGCATCCAACTCATGACAAGAAGTTAGTTAGTATGTAACATTATATATATATATATATATATATATATATATATATATATATATATATATATATATATATATATATATATATATATATATATATCACTATTGTAGCAACAAATCAACAAAATCATAAAGTAAATAATATATAATATAGGTAAACCATAACAATGTAATCATGTAATTAAAGTAAAAGACAACTATCCCATAACAACATATGACTTACAACTTAGTTTAAAAGTGATTAATTAATTTAATAACCATAATTATCCATGGATAATTAGGTAAATTATCTTAGTGATAAATTGGGATGTGACACAAAGAAGCAAGTTTAATGAAATATATAAGCTAAATTTTAGCAATTATTTCTAAGAATAAACACCTATTAAAATAGAAGTAATTGCACATATTGGAACACAACTATCTACTAAGCAGGGGGGGCAGGGTGAATCAGTATATAAACTAAAACTAATCCTTTAATCCTTTTAAATCAAATTCAAAAGCATGTGAAGATTAAAAGATAAATGCAGAGATCACATACACACACAAATACTCATGACACTAGATGTATATGTGGAAAACCCAAAGGGAAAAACCATGATGAGAATAGTTGCCAAAATCTACTGTTCTAATCCAACCTCACTAGTTATATTTAAGGACACCAATTTTAAGGAGACACCATTCCCCCCATTTAAGATCACCAAATCTAAGGAAGCACCAACTCCCTAGCTAAACACCAACTCAACTTAACCTCACTAGTTACAATGTTTAAGGGCATCAACCCTAAGGAGACACCAATCCCCTAACTGAACACCAACTCAGCTTATTTGATGGAACCAACCAATTAGATCTATGGAGCTACAACTCTAGTATACAAAATAGATTCATAAATGAATCCAACTATGTTCTCTCTATTACAATTCTAATCTATAACTGTTCATTCTTTGCACATTATTTCTTTATGCCTTTCTTCCTCTCTACCCCTCTCTTTGTGTTTGGATATGTATCTGTTTGAAACACTTCATCTCTTTTAATGTAACCTCTTCTTTCTCTCTCTACCCTCTAGTTTTGTGTCTATATATTTTTTGTTTGACACAATTCAACTACACCAATAACTTTTCCTTTATCTTAGATATCATATATATAAACAAATGATCTAGGGTTCCATATATTCTATGTGTTCATACTCAGACTATAACACATCACACCAATTCTATAAACTATTTCATTATGACATGAATTCTTAGTTTTTCATGTCTTGATTCCATGCATCACATTGTAATTGTAGGTCTCTTTACTATATTTAGCATCTGTTAGACTCAAGTTTTGACACACATGCTCTTTAATGTAGATTTGATCAATTGGATAAATCAATATTGCTATCTATGTCAAGATTCATGGCTTATACACAAGTTACTTCATGATACCATTTATATTTAAACACTTTAAATACTATCCTTTGATCTCTTTCTTTGTTCCATCTCTAAGCTTTGTCACTCCATCAAATCTCTGTACACTGCTAAACTTTAATGTTCCACTCTTTAAAATGCATCTGTCAATCTCCAAATCCTAGCTTCCACATGATTTTGGATCTATAAATATTTTCATTCTTTACCTTGACTTGGTATTACACATCAACACTTGACCTCATCTTGTTTCATCTTATATCTTTGGATCACTTCCACTCCATTGATATTTTAAAACCTACTTGGTCTTTAACTTGTCACTATGTCGATAAACATCAATCACTTTATATCATTTTGAGTCCACTCACTCTATTATATCTATTGATCCAAGATTCCACATACAATTAGATCTTATGACAAGCTCAATCTTTATATTTGATAGTCTCACTCTCATTGGTCCTCTATCTAACAGACTCATGTACTTGTGACACTTGGCATTAACATATTAATTAAAGGGACCTTTGACACTTTGAATTCATCATGTTCTATTAAATCTACAATATCTAATTAGGTATGAACCATTGATCTTTCCAACTAACTTGAACTTTACCTCTGAAAAGCTTATACTCATTGGGTCTTTATCTTATAAACTCTATGAATGTGACACTTGTGACTTACGTGTTCACTCAGAGCACCTTTTGAAAATTTAACTTTACTTCACTCCATTGGATCATCTACGTATGATAAAGTACAATCCATTGATCAATCTGGGACTTATATTAAGTCTTAGACTTAGGAAAATATAAATTCCTTTGATCATTAGTTAGAGTCAATAATTTTTAGGTCAAGGGGCCAATTTATTAATGACGATATGGACTTAAGTTGTAACTTAAGTTATTAGTTCTTGGATATACCAAGTCAAAATTAAAATATAAATTTTCTTATTGATGCCATGAATAAACCCTTAGGTTTTTACTAAGAAACCCTATCCAGTCTGAGAGCCAAGATAATTCAATTTTGAGCTCATTCCTTCTCAATTGAACCTGTAGTCCATATATTCAAGATGATCATGAAAAACCCATAACATATCTACCATTTATTTCTTTTGAAAATGTCCATAGATGAGCTTTGTAAAATCATGACAACTTTGCATGACCTTTGTGTATATTTTGTCTAATTATGGAGACCATTTCAATATGCCTAAAAGGCTAACTTTGCACCTTCATAACTCTTGTCACACTTAGTTGGATGACCTTCAAATTAGTACATATGATCCTCTTACATAGGGGATTTCATCCATATATCAAATTTCTCCTGAAGCCTTCATAGGTGCAAGATATGTCTTCATAAAAATGCCTTTGAGATTTTTCTTACAAACTAAAAATTTGACAGTGTTGGAAAACATTGTCAAAATTCCTTTGAGCCCTACTTTTCTCAATCATATCTATTGTCATGCTATATCACGTGACTTGAGATTTAGTGCATATAAACTAGGCATAAAAATGAATAAAACTATGTGATCATTTTATCCTAACACCTCCATTTATGCAAATGCTGACCTCATCAATATGCTTAGTTGGATTTGTTTATCCCTTTTGGAAAATTGGCTAAGTATAAAAACTTAGTCGATTTTGTCCCAGTAGCCAACTTTGCATCCCCATATCTTTAATTGTGCTTCATCTCATGGCTTCAAATATAGTGCATAATAACCAAGAACTAATGTGATCACAACCATGTGACCATATCCCCCATACTCACTTAAATATGGAAATGGTGATGTCAGCAAAATGACTTCTCATCTTTTTTGTCATAGACCCAAAATGTCTAGATGAATAATATGAAGAACCAAATGAATTCCATTCATGCACACAGGTATTCCAATCATCCTTGACCTCAGATAAGATGCCTTGCACATATTAAAATCACCATACTTATCCATAAGCATCAATGCCATCCATAATCTCCATTTTAACATCAATGACATGCTCATAATGTCCCTTTTGATATCAATGACAATCAAATTGCCAACAATCTCCCCCTTTATCATTGATGGCAAACTAAATGCTTTGATCTTCTAATGTTTAGCTCCTTCTCTGGCATTACTTGTATTGGATTATGATAAGTATGAACTAATTTTTTTCATAACAAACTTACTCCCCCTTAAGCAATGGCAAATTTTCCTAAACTCAACTTGGACACTTGATCTACTTCTTTGATATTTGCACTTTTTTCTCCAAATTTTTACAAAACAAATTTTTCTCTTCTTCTCCCATAAAGAGAATTTGTACTTTTTATCCCCCTTTGAAATCAATGACAAAGGGACTCTTTCTTACTATTTTTATAAATGTTCTCCCCCTTTATAATGTAAAGGATTTTATCCAAGAATATACAACCATCAACTCATTAGAAGTTTTCACAACATACATATCTAAGTTGCCTTTTCTCATCTTCTAGGGATCAACAAGGCTTTTATGATCCTTCTTCTAGACTTATGGTCCATCACTAGTATCTAGTGATGTGATCTATGATCTATTTTGTCTCATTGCATCACTTTAATGTCTTTAGGTCTTCATACATAGTCCTTTGATCTTAGGACTTGACCAATTACAAATCTCCCACTTTTTTATGAATGAAGATTAAATATATTGTCTAAGCACCTAACTTGGTTTGTTCAAGTATCATCTCAACCTACTTGATTTAACATATGTAGCGGACAACACCTTATCTCTCAATCATGACTGAAGCATCTCACATATGTTCCTTTTAACATCATGCATAGCTCCTCAATCCATTCAAGTGATCTAATTTAGCTCCCCCTAACTGCATGGTATATACAACTTGTCATCTTTATAACTCAGAGACCTTATGCATGACTTTATTCATTATGTAACATAGACAAGTCTCAACTAGCATCCACCTAAGCATTTTCTAATCTACCACCATAGAACATATGACAAGCTCCTATATTCTAAGCCTTCTTGATTCTAATAGACTAAAAAATCTAGCTCCCCCTTGATCCATGCTCCATATTTGTATTAAGGGAGTATCTATACCACACCATAACTTCATTTATCACATGTATACCATTATTTTACACATGTTCACTAAGTTTGGTGACTCAACTCCTTTACACAACCTAATATACACAATGTCAAGGGTTTCTTGCATTATAACTCTTATGCCAAATTAATTTTTAGACCTTATATATGATATATACTCCAATAATGTCATTATGTCATATTGAAACACTCATTCTATCCTTATAGACACTACATACATATCACTTCTCTCATCTTGGCACTCCAACTTCAACTAGGAGAACTCATTTCTTACCTTCAAAATCTTTTGATGAACACCACTTGATGCTCCATTCAAAGGAGTCTTTTAATAAGCATAGATAGAGACACTTTACTTCACAATGTTATAAAATAATGTGAAACTAGGAGTTGCCCATAACTCCTCATATTCCTTCTCCTTGGTCATCTTATGCTTTATATTCTTCTTCTTAGGCTTAAGAGAAGTAACATGCACATCCACTATATTGTTCTCATTTTCTTCTATGCTTGAATTGATAATACATGGAGACAACATGTGGCACACCTTTTCATTTGATGAATCTTCCTTATAGCTTAGAATCTAATCACTAGACATAGAAAATTGATGTTTTATGCTTGATACTTACTCTATAGTATCAATATGTTCACTTGAATATGTACATACCTTAAAACTATTCCTCAGCTAGCACCTTAGACTTCTCCTTGATCTTTGTCTTCACATTCTTAACATTTGTAGACATTAAGAGATCTTGACATTTTCAAACCTTTCTAACATTCTTCATCATGGCTTGATATTTCACTTTCCATACATGCTTGGGTTACACATATGTCCTATTGGGCTTACTCTTCTCTTTTTCAGATACTTGTGAACCTTTATTCACATTGGGAGGCATACCTTTCTTCTTACTCTATAATTTTGATCTTACAAAGCTTGTTATATAATGTTTATCTATGTGACCAAAATTATTTAAATTATAACACATTACATTTGTATCCAACAAGGATGAAAATAATTTTTTTATTACAAAATTAGTTCTCCTTGTAGGTACAACTCTACATTTACTAGCCTTATGACCAAAATGATTAAATCTATAACAATAAACATAAAAGGATGATTAATACCTGGTCATAGATTTTCTTTATGTGGTATGGAGAGTTCTTCTCAACTCTTCTTCAAGTTTCTTACCCTTGTGTAAGCATCTGCATTAGCTTCTTTTGTCTTTTACATCTTCCTTGAGTTTACAGAGATGGATTCATTACTCTTCTTCCTTTCTTCAAGTCTCTTTTTAGCCTTGGCTTTCTTCACTTAAAAATTTCTTATGTTTTTCTTTGTATCTTTGTAAGCCTTCTCTTTCTGTTCTCCCAATCCTTCTACCTTGAAATTATCATATAATTTAATAGATATACTAGTTATGGGACTTTTCCCCTTTTCATAACCAAGACTTGGTCTCTCTTTTGAGGGCTTTGAGATTTGATTAGTTCATCAAGAATATCTAATCCTCCTTTTACCTTTAGACCTTTGTCTATTTATTCTTTAGCCTTTTCAATCTCTTTTCTCAAAGCAACTATCTTTGTTTCTAGCCCCATACATTCAATAGACTTAAGTTTTAGTTCAATTTTGACTACATATTCTATTCTTGTAGCCTCTTCAACCTGAGTCTTAAGGTTTACTATCATCTAATTAGATATTTCAAGAATTTTGGATAGTTTTTAAATTTCCTTTTGTCCAAGCTTCTTTTGTCTTGAGTTCCCTTTTCTCAACATGTCAATCTCATCTAGAGCACAGATGAGTTCACACTCAAGATCCACTTCCCCTTCTTCTTTTTCATCTAAATCTTCAACTTCTTCATGATCCAGATCTATAGAATTTGATTATAATGCCATGAATATGGACTTATTTCCCTCAACCACAAAGGCATAGTCATGGTCATTATCTGAGATATCACTATCATCCAATGAGTCATTATGTTCTCTTATATACAATATTTTCTTGTTTTTAAATAAGTTCTCCTATTTTTAATAGTGGGGCTTCATCCTTGTTCCATCCTCTTCTTGCTCAAAGTTATCCTTTTTATCATAAGGGCATTTAGTAGCAAAATGTCCTACTTTACCATAATTAAAACATTTAAATGGTAACCTACCTTTGTAATTTCTAGATCCTCTTTTCAATATTATAAAAAACTTGGCTTCCTCTTCATCAGTCTCCTTAGATATAGATGTAGATGTTTCTAATTTTGCATGCATAGATGCTTTAAATGCAACATCTCTCTTGGAATTATCTGCTTCTCCCATTCTCATCTCATAGGTAGTGAAGGTTCCATAACACTCATCTATAGTGAGCTTATCTAGATCTATTGCTTCCTGTATTGCATATATTTTATAATCATACCTTGATGGAAAAGATCTTAGGACCTTTTTGACAATGATTTATTCTTTAATTTCTTCTTCAAAGCCTCTGATTGCATTGACTATTTCATCTACCCGAAGGAGGTAGTCTATAATCCTCTCTTATTCAATCATTTTAATACTCTCAAACATTCCTCTATATGTTTGTAGCTTGGCCTACTTTACCTTGTCATCACCTTCATATATGCTCTTCAACTTGTTCCAAATCTCTTATACATTTTGATAATGCATCACTTTGATAAACTTTGTTTTAGACAATCCATAGAGAATAACATTATTTTCCTTGGTGTTGCTCTCATATGCCTAATTTTAAGCTTGATCAGTAAGATTTATAGTAGGGGATGTATATCCATTTACCAAAAACATCCATACATCAAAACCTAATGAAGATATATATGCTTCCATTCTTATGCTCTATAATGCATAGTTAGATCCATAAAAGAGACGTGTTTTGTTTGATGAAGATCCTTCTTGAATTACCATTGTGTTCACTATTCTAATACCTACCTGAGTTGATTAAGATTATTTTAAAGGAACCCTAGGATCTAATACCAATTTTTAGAACATAACTATCTACCGAGAGGGGGGTGAATCAGTAGATCAACTAAAACCAGTCCTTTAATCCTTTTAAAGAAAATTCAAATGAATATGTAGATTAAAATATAAATGTATAGATCACATACACACACAAATACTCATGACACCATATGTATATGTGGAAAACCCAAGGGGAAAAACCATGGTGAGAATAGCTACTAGAATCTACTATTATAATCTAGCCTCATAGTTTAAAGCCTCACTTGAAAAACCTAAGTGATTACATTTAATAACACCAATCCTAAGGAGAAACCAATCCCCAAGTTAAATTTTACCAACTATAAAGAAGCACCAACTCCCTAACTAAGAACCAACTTAGCTTAACCTCACCAATTACAATTTATAAGGTCACCAACCCTAAGGAGACACCAATCCCCTAACTAAGCACCAACCAATCAGATTTATAGAGCTAAAACTCTAGTATACAAAATAGATTCATAAATGAATCCAACTCTATTCTCTCTATTACAAGTCTAATATGTAGCTTCTCATTCTCTACATATTATATTTGTGTTCCTTTATTCCTCTCTACCTTTTTCTCTTTATGTTTGAATATGTATCTATTTGACACACTTCATCTCTCTCTCTATAGCCTCTTCTTTCTCTCTTTACCCCCTAGTTTTGTGTCTATATATTTTTTATTTAACATAATTCAACTATACTAGTATCTTTTCCTTTGTCTTAGATATCATTTATATAAATAAATGATCTAGGGTTCCATATCTTCTATGTGTTCACACTCAGACTGTAACAAATCACACCAATTTTGGACTCTAGTTTATTATGACATGAACTATTAGTTTCTCACTTCTCGATTCCATGCATCATGCCATAATTATAGGTCTCTTTATTATCTTTAGCATTTATTAGACTCAAGTATTGATGCATAGGCTCTTTAATGTAGGCTTGATCTATTAGATCGATCAATATTGTTGTGTGTCAAGATTCATGGACTAAACACAAGTTCCTAGATATTCTTACATGTTACCATTTGTATTTAAACACTTAAAATATTGGACTTTAATCTCTTTCTTCATTCCATATCCAAGCTCTCTCACTCTATTGGATCTTTTTACATTTCTAAACTTTAATGTTCCACTCTTTAAAACACATCCATCAATCTCTAGATCTTAGATTATATGTGCCATTGGATCTCTAAAGATACACATTCTTTACCTTGACTTGGCATTAAACATTGACACTGACCTCATCTCACTACATCCTATATATTTGGATCACTTTCACTCTGTCGATCTTATCAAACTTGCTCAATCTTTAACTTTCCATTGTGTCAATAAACATTAATCACTTTATAGAATTTGAGTCCACTCTCTCCATTAGATCTACTCATCCAAGATTCCATGTGTTTTTAGATCTTCCAATAAGTTCAATATTTATATCTGACAAGCTCACTCTCATTGGTCCTCTATCTGATAGACTCATGTGTTTGACACTTGGCATTAACATATTCACTTAGATGGACATTTAACACTTTGACTTCATCAAAATCCATTGGATCTCCAATTTTTGATTAAACATGGAACATTGATCTTGCCAACTAGATCAAACTTTACCTATGACAAGCTTACACTCATTGGATATCTATCTGATAAACTTTGTTAATGTGACACTTGTCACTTATGAATTCACTCAGAGCACATTTTGAAAATTTGACTTTGCTTCACTCCATTATATCATTTGTGTATGATGAAGCATAGGCCACTCATCAAGTTGGGGCATATATTAAGTATTAGATTTAGGAAAATATAAAGTCCTTTGATCATTGGTTAGAGCTAGTAATTGCTAGGTCAAGGGGCTAGTTTCTTAATGATGCTATGGACTCAAGTTGTAACTTAAGTTATTAATTCCTAGATATACCAAGTCAACATTAAAATATAAATTTTATTGTTGATGGCATGGCTAAACTATTAGGGTTTTACTAATAAACCCTATCTAGTCTGAGAGCTAAGATATTTCAAATTTTAGCTCATTCCTTCTTAATTGAACTTTCAGTCCATATATTTAAGATGCTCATGAAAAAACCATAACATATATGCCATCTATTTCTTTTGTAAATTTACATAGATGAGATTTTTAAAATAATGACAACTTTGCATGACCTTTGTGGAGATTTTGTCTAAGTATGTAGACCATTTCAATATGCCTAGAAGGCTAACTTTGCACCTTCATAACTCTTATCACAATTAGTTGGATGACCTAAAAATTTGCTTATATGATCCTCTTATACAGTGGATTCCATCTATATATCCAATTACTCCTGAAGCCTTCATAAGTGTAAGATATGTATTCATAAAAATGACTTTGATATTATTCTTGCAAACTACAAATTTTACTAAGTGTTGGAAAACACTATCAAAATGCCTTGGAGCCCTACTTTGCTCAAGCATTAATTTTGTCATGCTATATCACGTGACTTAAAATTTAGTGAATATAAACTAAGCACAAAAATGAATAGACCTATGCGATCATTTTATCTTAACACCTCCATGTTTCCAAATTCTGACCTCATCAATATGTTTACTTGGATATGTTTAACCCTTTTACAAATTTGGCTAAGTATATAAACTTAGTGGATTTTGTCCCAGTAGCCTACTTTGCATCCCCATATCTTTAATTGTGCTTCATTTCATGGCTCCAAATCTGGTGCATAATAACTAGGGACTAATGTGATCATAACCATGTGACCATATCCCCCATAATCATTCACACATAGTAATGGTGATGTCAACAAAATGCCTTCTCATCTTTTCTATTATAGACCCAAAATGTCTAGATTAACAATATGAATAACCAAATGAATTACATTCATGCACACAAGAATTCTAATCATCTTTGACCTCTTATAGGATGCCTTGCACATCCTTAAATCACCATACTCATCCCTAAGCATCAATGACATCCATAATCTCCCTTTTGACATTAGTGACATGCTCACAATGTCCTTTTTAACATTAATGCTAATCAAATTGCCAATAACACATAAAATGACATGGATTTAAATGATATGGAAAGAGAACATTAATTAATTATAATAGAATTTATCTTATCCTAACTATCACATAAATTTTATAATGGAATTTATTTGATATTCTAACACCAATATTATATATTATACCACAGAAGATTGGAATGAATTCTTGAAAACAAAACATACTTAGATGAAAATAAAATTATGTATTAATATTCCCAATGTTATTTTACAAAATCAATAACCTTTACAAAGATTTGAATGATAACATATATAAGAAAAGAGATGGGCCAAATCTCCAAATAACACTATATCCCACTCTTGGCCATCATGGCCCAAAAAATTTACAAAACCTAATCCTTACAATGATGCTTGCATAAATAAGGAAGAAATAAAGGGCCTAGGTTTCAACAACACACCCTTGTTGGGACCATAAAGGTCCTGAAGTTGATATGAATTGGAGACCACTTCCCAAATACTTTAGAATGTCTTATTGAGATGTCAACACCTATGCCACTAAGTTTCCCTCCCATTCCAAATTTGGAAAATTTATAGGTGGCTCTCAGAAGAGAACCTCTATTTAAGTGAATAATCTATCATGAATTTTGTGAGGGGATTATAATGATAATATTACCTCCTTAACTTGGCTAATGTTGGTGGTTGATTATGTGTCAAGCTCCAAGATAACTTTGGATCTATCCATGTTGGTATTTTCCATCTTTCTCTTCATTAGTGCCTTAAATTGTCTAAGGTGGACCCCAAACTCATCAAAACTAAGTAAGGTACCATTAGGGTGGAATAAGATTGTGATGTTGACCTCTTTGATGTATTCAAGGATTTGGTAGTTTATCTTCTTCAAAGGATTGATGGTTTCCTAGATTACCCTGAGCCAATCTTCAATTAAAGTCTTCATGCTCCCAAAAATGTCTGATACAAATTTAAATCAGTGAAAGTTATGAATTTGAGCTTCAATAATATCCCCTTATTGATAATCACCACCATAATTTTTCAATTATTATCCAATCTGATGATCTAATCTAGGTACTAGTATCCTCTTTATAAGAGCACATTTCTCTTTGAAATAGTTTTAATCACCTTCATGAGGGTTATGATAAACTATACGAGAGCATCTTCAACCTTGTTAATCAAACAAAATAGGAACAAACTCCTTACCTTAGACTTCATGGTTGTCACATCTCAATTTCTCACTCAGCTAATTTACCTAATTATCTATGGATTATTATGGTTGTTAAATTGATTAATTAATTTTTAACTAAGTTGTAAGTCATTTTTTGTTATGGGATAGTCATATGTTGCTTTGATTACATGATTACATTGATATGAGTTATTTGTATTTGTATATTATTTACATAATGATCATGTTTATTAGTTGTTACAATAGTATTTTATGATATATATCATGATGTTTTAGGCTAACTACCTTCTTATCATGAGTTGGATGTAGGATATATTTATCCCTCAGAGCATGATAGAGGGAGAGCATCATCAGAGATGATGGCATGGATAGAGGTGTTGGGGGATGATAGAGGAATGATTATAACCCATGCACATACCATGATAGATAGTACTCATTATATGCATTGTTTGAGTTGTTAGATTTAGTACATCTTTGATGTTATTTGCATTTAGATAATTGATTATGTGTGTTTATTGTGATTTAGTTCAGTGTAATGCTTGTGAGGATCTAATTATGTGTGATTATATTATATTTTTTATATGTAGATTAAATGTATAATGCTACTTTTGATCTTGTTGAGTTATCATATTCATGATTGTCAAAACTAATGCTTTACGAGAAATTAAATCTACATAAATAGTACTTATTTACTATTCTATATAGACTAACTAGAATGTATTTATCATGTTTTAGAACATTAGCTAGTTATCATTATGATATTCAGGAAATATCATTATTGGCTTAATGCCTTAATATATGTAAGATAACTAAATATATTTGATAGTCTATATAAAGTAGTAATAATAATGATTACATTGTTATAATACCATTATGTTCTGGTATAGTAGTTTTGTGATTTACCATTTTAGTTAAAAGAATATAATTGAATTTATACTAATCATAATGACTAATTATCTTTACTAAGTTATTACAAAGATTTAATTGTTATCTTGAGCTATCTTATGAACTAAACCTAGTCATTATTTGAATGCATAGTCAATAGTGATGTTTGAAGTTTTATTTATCATTGGAAATAATATTGTTAGTGGACTTTTTTAAATTGACATATGATCATGTAAGTAAAAAAGGTCATGTAGTAAACAAAGGAATAAAATAATGATTAAAGAATTTTAGGAAAGTTTGAGAGAATTAGTCTTTTTCAAATATGTCAAAATGGAGTTAACTCAAATTAGTTACAGTTTTGGTGGATAATAGGAATTATATATGGCAACACTATGAGTTTAATGTAATGATTACATGCATTTAATGAAGAGGAAAGTTGACATAAAATTAATGATAAGGGAGATGGAGAAGGGAACAAGATGACATAAGGAGGAGAAGAAAGAAGAGCATAAACTTGAGCAGGGCGAGGAATTTTTTGGTTCATATAGTTTCAACTGGAAGCTGTTATAAAGTTGGTGATGTTATTTTATTTTTGTTTAACTCAAAATAATTGTGTTTATTTATATCTTTTAGGGTTTTGGGAAATATTTAAAATGGTGTAAATGATATAGGTTTAGCCCTATGGATGGCTTGACCATCCACATAAATAAACCTTTATCCCCTAAATCCTTATGGAATGCAAAAAAATTCTATGATGTGTATATTCAATAGGGTTAAATGGAT
The DNA here is from genome assembly GCA_037957365.1 of Torreya grandis. Classification (NCBI taxonomy): domain Eukaryota; kingdom Viridiplantae; phylum Streptophyta; class Pinopsida; order Cupressales; family Taxaceae; genus Torreya; species Torreya grandis. The sequence goes on from JARHVA010002564.1 coordinate 824,971, forward strand.
TTATTCTTTGCAATGGAAAAATGCCCTAGATTAAGAACTATAGGACTTGTCAGATAGTTTTAATATAAATGATAACTAAGTTTTTTTAGAAACCCATATTATATATACATATATACTTAGTTATATATATATATATCAAAATTATGATCATATTTGTATCTAATACATAGGATTGTGTGTATATTTTGAATTATTGAAAGTATAAACACAAAGTCTAAGCTAATTTTATGAATGGATAGATTGATTTAAAAATTCTATGTACCACTTATTTTGAAGCTCATTTAGAGTTTGATAAACCTATAAAAAGGATTATGTACCTTTATTTTAAAAAATCACAAGAATATATATATATATATATATATATATATATATATATATATATATATATATATATATATATATGCTTTTGTCATAAAAAATAGTGAGAGTATATATGTATGAACTATGCATATTTTTCATTTAAAACTATGAAAAATAAGTATAAGGACTGTGTTCAATTATTTTCAAAACTATGAATCCCATATAAAAAGGACTTTGTGTATATTCATGTAAATCCTAGTATGATAACTAAATATATGTAAACTAGTTATAGGTTATGATAAAGCTATCCTAGAGTGAAAAAAAAGAGTACTTAAATACTATCTTAACTCTGAGTTTCAAATTATTGAAAATTTTGAGATGATTGTTATAACCAGTTTGACATTTGTTAATCCATGGTGGATATTGCCATTGAATTGGATATTAATGTAACTAGGATATCACATACATAAACATATAGATCATATGATTTGTATATTATTTATGTGGATGGATATTTGGTTTGAAACTTGTATGGAAACAAGTAACATACCTATATGTATATGAGTTTTTAATATATTTATTAAGTTGATAGGGTCAAAATTGGAATAATACATATGTTAATGTGTTTGAACTTAGCATAGACTAAATAAGTTTAAATGATTATAAATAATATGCAATGGTTATACAGTTCATCACAAATTTGAGTTAGAGATGACTTGATTTAGATAATACTTGTGAAACTCAGAATAGTATAAAACCTATAATAAGTAAAAAGAATAGAATATTAGATATAATATGTCAGTTGATTAGTAGTTTGTTTATCAATAATTCAAGATACATTATATATATTTTAAAGACCCAAGTTTGAGGAAAATAAGGTAATATATTTCAATGAATTTTATCATAGCTATATTATGATTTTAAAATGAAATAAGTAAAGAAAAATAGGGGTTTTGGGAATGTTGAAATCCTATGATCGATCTTGAATACTATTTTGTGAATAGGTAAATTATAAATGGTTTACTTGAATTATTTGAAAATAGAAAATGAATATTAGTATGACAGAATGGTATTTGTTCATGTGAACAAATATAATTATCCAATACATATTATGCATGTATCTGATAAGGTGTATATATATGAAATATATCTATATGAATATTTAGATACTCATACCATATATAACATATATTTGTACATTGGGATGTGTGCCTACAATTATTATTTTTTATTGATTTTTAAATTAAGTCATAAAACCCTAAGGGATAAGACACTATGATTATATGCATAAAAGATCCTAACAGTATAAAAATTTATATAAATGAAAGACTATGTTTCATGTGAGATATGACTTTGATGATGAGATATTTTATCTCTAAAAGTATTATGACTGACTACTTGTAATTGAGTAATGTGTATATAAAAATAATAGACTATGATATTTTTATTTTTCATATAATGCACTACATTTGAATGTACTTATGGAAACTAGAAACATGCAGTCTAAGTATATATTATACCCAATTGGTCGACTTTACTTGTTTATGTTTATTATTTATGTGATAAATAATATAATTATATTCATTGCATAAATTTGATGGAATAAATGTATGTTCTTTGATTATTTATGTATTTATCATGTTTAATGTCTGATGATAATAACTAATTCATATGAATATATTGGTTATATATTATATTAACCAAATCTCACATTGTTGGTACTAAATAAGTAGTGAGATGGATTTCATTGGCTTACTTAGCATCATAAATGTTAGATGAGGGTAATTTGTTCAAGTGGTGTGTATGATTTTGATTGATTCTAGAGATCATTAACTATTTGATAACTTTAGCCAAAGTAATGTTTATTTAAACATTATCATTTCATATGTAAGATTTACATGTTTGTGTGATATCATGTTAGAACATATTTTCTTTATGGTACACATCATGTATTAGATACTTTATAGCACACAGGTACTAGCTTGTCTCTCTAGACTGTCTCACCATCACTGTCTACCCATCCATAAAGGGAGGTACATTCCCTAATTGGGGGATTATGTATGGGATTTATGGTTCATGGTTGGTGTGGAAAAGTGCTTTGATGATTCTTTACCTCCCTAAATCAATACTTATTTAGAGACTACACTTGAGATTACCATAGATACTGGATTTCATGAGACTCATGCTCTATGGATCCTTGTATCTTGTATTGTATTTATTCTTAAAAAAATATTCTTGATGTAAATATAATTATTTACTCATTTATACATTGATAATAAAATTTATATTATTATACTAGTCATGGCTAGAAATATGTAATTACTTTCTATATGTAGTTATGTTTTATTTCATATGATGCTAACAATCAGTAACTAATAGATATTACATGTTTATTTATGGTTAACATAACTAGTATGTTATACTAGGATCACTAATTAGATTCTTGTGGTAAAATATAATGCAATAATACGTGGGTTTTTTTAAATATTACATTATTTTAGTAAATCCCAGTGGGGATGTTACATTATGGTATCAGAGTTGTAACTCAAACTCTAAGACTTAATGAGTCTGCTAAAATTTTCATATCCTTCTATTTAAAATAAATAATAATATCATATAACATATGGTCAGGTTCCTTCAAATGTCACTGACAATAATCCTCCATTTGATCCTAACCAATTTACTACTAAGTAAGCAACAAAGTTGGATCAAATTTTTATAGCCATGAATGAAACTAAGGACCAAATTGTAGCCTTAGAATAGAAAATTCATGAAAATGAAGAGGAAGGCCATTAGGATGTGTCTTCAGATAATCCTTATAATCAATAAATACCTCAAGATCAAAGACATGAGGAAGTGCCTCAGGGTGTGAGAGCGTGTGTAGTTATAAAATTAGTTAGAGATATGAGAAAGGTGAATCCACCTAAGTTTGATGGAACTATTATGAGAGATGGAGATGAAGCATGGATAACTAATATAGAGAATTATTTTGATATTCTAAACTATTTTAAGGTTACTGAAGTAGTATGGGGAGCTTATAAGTTAGATGGTAAAGAAACTACATGGTAGGCCAACAAAAAGTTATAAATTAATCTTAATCAACCACCACTATATGGGAGTAGTTTGTGACATTGTTCAAATCATGATGGATTTCAAAGTTATACTTTAACCAAAATCTTACATATTTCTAGAATATTAAGCAAGGATACTTATTAGTGAATGAGTACTAGGAATAGTTCACCAAGCTTCTAAAATATTTACCTCAATATCAAGATGATGAGAGGTTCAAGATTAAGAAGTTCATCATGGGATTAAAACTCTAGATGGGTGGAGAAGTGGATGTTCATGGACTGTCTACCATGGACCAAGACTAAGAGAAGTCAGTCAAGAATGAATAAAAGTTGAAATCTCTTGCTCAGGATAGAGATAAGTTTAAGAAAAAGTTTGGAAGTTATAATCCAACTTTCAAAAATAAAAACTGGAAGTAGAGGAGTGGAGACTCCAAGAGTCAGTTTAAGAGTTAGAATAGTAGATTCAATAGTGGTTTAGTTAACAAGAAACTAAGTAATGGTTTCAAAGGTAATTTCAATGAAAATTAATAGTTTGATAGGAAAGGACCACTTGTAGGTTGCTTCATTTATAGAGGTGACCATTTTGCTCATGAGTATACCCAAGATAAGTCAAGGAATAAATATTTTTCTCCTCAACAAGGAATGTTTCAACAATGTATCCATGCAGTAGTTGATAATTAACAAGCCAAATTTCAAGCTTCACCCATAGAACTATCAGATATTTTGTTTGAACATCCAATTTTAATTTTGATAGATAAAATGGCTACAAATTTTTTTATTTCTCCTATAATACTAAATAAGTTATTTAAAAAATATGGATTAATGGAAAATGCATGGTCATTACAATATGGGAATGATTCAAAAGTCAGAGTTAACAAATGTTTAGTTGAAGCTGAGATTAGGTTACCTAAATTGACAATGGTAGTGGATATTTATGCAAAACTGTTAGGGTCATATGATTTGATCCTATGAGTCAATTGGCTTGAGAAACATAAAGCCAAGGTTGATTGTTATCTGAAGAATTTTGAGTATATAGATGATTTTGTAAATCAAACACTAATTCAAGGTGACAAAAAAGAGTTGAGGCTTAGGCATATTTCTATAAGTCAAGTCAAGAAGTCTCAAGGAAAAGGGTGCTAAGAATTTATCATCAAGATAAATGAAATGGAAGAATCTAAGGAACCATCAATTGAAGATTATCTTTTCCTTAGGAATTTTCATGACATGTTTCCATAGGAATTATTAGGATTACCTCCTAAACATGAGTTTGATTTCTCTATTGATATCATACCTAAGTTGAAACTTTAGTCTAAGGCACTATACATAATGACAACCATTAGATTGGTTGAATTAAAGGCTCAACTCTAGGAATTATTATCAAAAGGGTTGATCAGACCAAGGGGGTCACCATGGGGTGCACCAGTTATCTTCATCAAGAATAATTATGGTACTCTTTATCATTGTATTGATTATAAAATTTGGAATAAAGGGACTATCAAAAATAGATATCTACTACCTCATATAAATGATATTTTCAATGAAATATGAGGGGAAATAGTCTTTTCTAAGATGGATCTTAGAGATGGATATCATTGGTTGAGGATAAAATATGAGTATATTCCAAAGATAGTGTTTATAACTTGATATGGGCACTATGAGTTTACAATGTTACCATTTGGGTTGATAAATGCTCCTACAACATTTATGAATCTCATGAACAGTGTGTTCAGAGATTATATAGATCATTTTGTTTTGGTCTTTCTAGATGACATTCTTATATATTCTAAGGATCAATAAGAGTATCTTCAACATTTGAAATTGGTTTTACAATATTTATGAAAGAACAAGTTGTACAAAAAATTATCTGTGTATTTTTTTAAAAGAAAGTGAAATATATAAGACATATTATCTCTACAGATGGTATTTCAGTAGATCCAACAAAGATAAGGGTCATTATGGAGTGGATGAAACCAAATAATGTCTATGAGCGAAGGAGTTTCATGGGATTAGTGGGATATTATAGGAAATTTATTATGAATGTTTCTAAGTAGCTAATTTGATTACCTCTCTATAACATAAAAACCAAATTTTTATCTAGTCAAATAAGTATGAAGTATCTTTTTAGGAATTAAAAAGGAGGCTTACTTCAACACTAGTTCTAAGAGTTCTTGATTCTAATGGTCAAATTTTAGTGATCACATATGCATCTAATGATGGAATTGCAAAATTTATTATGCAAGATGGTGTAGTGGTAGCATATGAATCAAGGAAGTTGAATCCTTATGAGGTGAACTACACCCCTCATGACCTATAAATTTTAGTAATTGTATATATTTTACAAGTTTGGAGGCATTTTCTATTAGGAAAACTATTTGAGCTCAAGACTGATAACTTGGGACTCAAGTACATATTCACCCAAATAAATTTGAATTTTCATCAGAGATGATTATTAGATTTCTTATCTAGTTATGATTTTGATATCAACTATATCAAAGGTAAGGAAAATAGAGTAGTTGATGCCCTAAGTTGTAGGAGGTATAAAGTAGTTGTGTATATTATCATGGGTACTTTTAGGGATTGAGTGATTGAATTATTTCTAGGAGATGAATTCTATGAATAGGTTAGAAAATAATTATCTAAGAGTGCTTAGAATCCTAGGTATAAAGGATTCAAAATAAAAAAATGATGGTCTTTTATGATACAATGAAAGGATGTATATACCAGATAAGGAGAATAATGATAAAATGAACTACAAAATGCCCCATATTCAAGACATCTAGGAGTAACCAAGTTGATGTTAGATCTTAGACCACTATATTTCTAGAAGGGAATCAATAAAGATGTAATGGATTTTGTGTCTTATTGTTGAGAATGTCAGTGTGTGAAAGGCAAACATGTGCATATGATTGGATTGTTGTATTCACATGACATACCAGAATGGAAGTGGTAGGTGATCATTATGGACTTTATCCAAGGTTTCTGATTGTCATGGAATAATCATGACATAATCTTGGTTATAGTTGACAAACTAACCAAGGTAGCTCATTTTATACCAAAAATTTGACAAATGATGCACTTACTCTTGTTGTTTCTATGCTAAATTGCTTTCTACATTCAAGAGAAGAATTAAGAAACTAAGAGATGGTCAAGGCTAGAAGATACTTGATTGTAGTCATGCGCACCGAAATTAGACGTTGGAAGGTTCTCCTCTTTGGCTGTGGAGGAATGACACCTACGAAGAAAAAGAGACTGAAGCACAGAAAAATGTTAGTCAAGGATATGGTGGGCTGTCAAGCGAACGCCCGATCCCAGAAGTATGAAGACTTCCTAGAAGGATATCAACCCACTGATAAAAAAGTAGAATATTGGATTGAAGTAGATGTAATGAAAGATAAAATGATAGAAATAAAAGATAGAAAATAAATGTGTACCTGATAATGAAGTAAACTATTCTATGCAGTCATTGATGTCAGTCTCTGTGGTGCCGGCGTCGGTCAGGGGAAGGTGCCGACGTCGGTTAAAGTGCCGGCGTCGGTCAGGGTAGTGATCGGCATTGGTCGGGGCAAGTTCTGGACAGAGTCTGGGCAAGTTGCAAAAGGTCTGGTAGAGTTGGGATAGGGTTTGGTCAGGGTCGGGATAGGGTCTGGACAGGGTCTAGTCAAGGTAAGGTCGAGTCTGGATAGGGTCTGGGGGTTTTGGTTGAGTCTAGATAGAGTTATAGATTGGGATAGTGGGCAGAGATGTAAAGAAGGGACTCAGGGCTCGGGTCTACGGTCTAAAGATCCGAGGTGATAGAAATAACAAACAAATAATAACCAAAAAGAAATAAAAACAAACAGAGAAAATACTTACCTGTCAGAAGATATGATAAAAGCCATGATTGAAGTCGTTGAAGCGTTGTCGTAAGTTGATCGAAGCGAATGCGGATTGGTCGAATGCTAGAGTTGGTTGATCACCAGAGCTGATTGGTTGCAAGAGTCTGTGAATGTCAGAGTTTGGGATCGATTGGTAGAGATTTTGAATGGTTTTGCTGATGAAGGTGAGGGACGGTTCAGGGGACAGTTCAATAACCGATCGGGAAACCGATTGGGAACCAAATGATAACTGATAATGGGTAATGGTAAGGTGACCGACATCGATGACGTCAGCCAGGTAACGACCGTCGTCGGTAGATGCATAATGGGGATAGAGTCTAGCTTTAGCTCTGTGCTCATTTTTACATGCTGTCAGGGTCAAGGCTAGTGGGAAAAGTGGTCGACAAGGGTTAAATAGGCAAAGAAGAATAAAACAGGGGATGACCAGGGGAGTCGACATGATTTTGGTGTCTACATTTGCCCCTTTTTGTCTTGTTGGTTGTTTTGGACGAATTGCAAGACAAAAACAGGAGTGATTGCCCCAGGTGTGGATAAGGTTGATTTCATCTTGTTGGTTGTTCGAATGAACTGCAAGACAAAAATAGGTAGTGGATTGCCCTGATTATGGATGAGGTATTCCCCCTCAAAGCAAGAGTTGAGGGAAGGGAACCGAGAATCAGGTGCTAATTTGATAAAGAGTGGATGAAAAAGGGGTGAGGGTGAACGCTGCAAAAGTCGTGATTGTGCGCATACCACTGCACGAGATGGTTAGGTCAAAGTGTCGCAGGTCAAGGGTCGAGGAGTGCCAAAATTGAAATAACTGGGCCCCAGCATTTAGTCATCTGCTAATCGGGTTATTCAATTGAAGCTGAAGCTCCAATGGGTCATCGCATTCTAGGTATCCTAGGCTCAGGAAGTGCTCCTAGAAACACGAAAAAGTCACAAGTAGTGTGGATCAACCGGCTTGCGATCCTATACTTTTGAGGGTCCAAAAAGGTCTGCGCACAATTTTGCTAACCAGTCATGAGGTAGCATACATGTAAAAACAACCAAGGCAACATTGTCTTGGAAGTGGTCGAGGTTGGAGGAGATAGGCATGATCTCCAATGGTTGTTTGTCAAGGGGGAGGAATGGATGAAAGGATGTGGCTGAGCTAACCTCAGAAGACCCCATGTCAACTGAGTGTTGCCTACATAGCCCTGGTGGAAGGGCCTCAGGCCAATGTAGTTCTCCCTGGAAGGGAGGGAGGGTCAAAGGGATAGAATTGGTCGTGGTCAAGGGCAAGGTTATGGTTAAAAGAAGGAAAGAAGGTTTGTCCATCAGAGAGATGAACAAATGAGGGTGGTCGAGCTAACCCTAGAAGACAGTCGTGTCATCTGAGTGCTGCCTACATAGCCCTGATTATAGGGCCTCAGACCAATGTAGTTTAGACAAAGGGTCTGAGTAGTAGATAGGTGGTCAAAATGGTCGATAGATTGGTCTTGGTTATGATGAAATGATGAGGAGAAGAGATGGTGCATCCTTTTCCAAATGGTGTATTCTGAAACATTGGTTGAGAGGTCTTTCATCCCTAGCAATATTCCATATTCGTGATGGATGTATGCTAAAAATGAATTGAGGTCTATTTATGCTTCAGCAAGTATTGGTTTATGCTGAACATAAATTGCGGCTGGTCGATAGTTTCCATGTGTATTGATGTCCATAGAAACTAGGGTGAATAGGCTATGGGAGTGGTCTGAAAAGAGAGTTGAGTTGAGTCGATTGACAAGTGATGAAGGTGAATGTGACCAAAGTGTAGAAGAAGTGAAAAGCATATTGTTCTTTCATTGACAAGGACCAAAAAGACAGTATAGATAGGGGTGATTAGAATCAAGAGCCCCATTCATGTGTGACATCGTTAACCATAGTTATGTTAGAGCGGTAATCGAATCACTTTTGACATTAAAGTGAGCTCGAAGTCCCTTGAGTAGGTGATAGGAAGAGGAAAAAGGGTAACCCATTTTAAGAGCAGAGATATCTTTGCCCCTTTTTATAGGAGACCCTGAGACAACTACAAGTCAAGTCCATGACTCATCATTTTTTTATTTTTTTTTATTTAATTTTTTTTGCGCAGACTGATCAATGCAGGAAGCCTGCATAGAGATGTCATTTGCTTGGTGGTCAGTTGTGAAGCTGATCAATGCAAGAAGCTTAAAAAATAGTGCTGTTTATTGCCAAATTAGTTATAGCCATCCTTCGAGGGAGTGGTCTAGATTTTTGTTTAATATAAGGGCTTTTGAATAGCTGTCCTTCGAGGGAGCAGTCTATTAATTACAGCAATGATGGTATAGCTGTCCTTCGAGGGAGCAGTCTACCTTTTGATTGGATATTGATATAATGACCATGGATATTGTGACATCTTGATTTGTTTTTATAGAAATGTGAGTCATAGACAAGATTATAGAAGGTCAAGGGCTCCCTTTTATTAGGACAAAGCATCCATACATCATAAAAGGGGTATAGGAATTATTAAGAGGAATAAGGTTGAAAGGAATTAGGACTAAGAGGATGGGGATTGCTCAAGGGACGAGCTCAAGTTAAGTGTCAAGTAGACGAGTACTCAACTAGCAGTAGAACGATCACAGATGCAACGCATTAAGAGGCTCAGGTTCTAGTCGTCCATCAAGAGAAGACAGATGATAAGTCCCTGATCCATACTTGTGCGTGATAATAAAAGGTCTGAGCCAATTAGGAGAAAACTTGCCTCGTTTACTTCACTCCATATTGGTCACGTGTTGATTCTCTTTGAGGATGAGGTCTCTGATGTTGAAATCTCATTCTCATAGATTTTTGTCATAGGTGCGCTCGATGCAATGTTGATAGACATGGAGATGATTAAGGGCAGCAAGACGGCGTTCATTAAGTAACTCAAGTTGAGCTAAGTGATCTTGACAAAAGTTGTCATTGGAAAGGATATCATGTAGAGAAATGCAGAGAGACGGGATCTGTACTTCGAGAGGTAGGACAGCCTCTATTCCATACATGAGAGAAAAAGGGGTAGCACCCGTAGAGGTTCGGATGCTAGTGCGGTAGGCCCACAAAGTGAAGGGAATGTGAATGTGCCAATCCCTGCCTGTGTCACTGACCACCTTCATGAGAATTTTGGTGAGAATTTTGTTGGAAGCCTCAGCCTACCCATTTGCTTGTGGGTAGTAAGGTGAAGAGAAATTGAGTTTGATGCTGAATGAGTCGCATAGCCTTTAGACAATCTTGTTTTTGAAGGACTTGCCGTTATCGGTAATGATTTTATGAGGGACACCAAAACGATAGATGATATGGGTGGTGATGAAGTCGACGATCTTGTTGGCTTTTGTGGAGATGAGAGGAACGACTTCCACCCACTTGGTGAAATATTCAGTGGCTATGATGATGGATTGATGACGAAGAGATGAATGAGGGTTAATCTCACTGATGAGATCTAAACCCCACTGAGAAAAAGGCCAAAAATCCTGAGCGATTTGTAAGGCATGACTAGGAAGATGAAGCAAGTTAGAGTGCTACTGACACTTGATGCAACGTCAAACATAATCACTACAGTCTTGATGAAGGGTAGGCCAGTAATAGCCCAGATGAAGGATGCGCTTGGCAACCGAATTCCCACTAAAATGTCTACCACAAATCCCGTCGTGGACTTGCTGAATGGCTTGAGATGCTTCAGTGGAGGTGAGACAGCGAAGAAGGAGGCCGTCGAAGCCTCGCTTATAGAGAAGACCCCCTAGCATTATATAGTGAGCGGTATGCTTGATAAAAGCTCGTCATGCATTACTAGAGAGGTTGGGAGGAATGACAGAAAAAGATAAGAAGTCTACAAGTTGCTTATACCAAGCATCTCGGGGGCTAGGGTCTATAGTGTTGACATGATGAATGTGAGGAGAGATATATGAAGGCAACGGCACATGACGCACTGTGACAAAAAATCTGGATGCAGATGAGGAAGATGGGATATGTGAAGTGAGAGAAGCCATGGTGTCAGCAAACTTATTCGTGGATTGAGGAACAGTCTGCAGGAGGAAATGGTCGAAAGATGCAAGGAGAATGTCAGCACAATTTTTGTACCTTTGCAAAATTTCATTTTTACAGAGGTATGAACCGTTGACCTGATTGATGACGAGCTGCGAGTCACCGAAGATGTTGATGGACTTGACGCTGAGAGAGAGGGCGGTCTGAAGTCCCAAAATTAAGGCCTCGTATTCGGCCATATTATTGGTACAATCAAAGTCAAGTTTAAAAGATAGAGGCATGGGCTCCCCTTCGAGTGGGATGAGAATGACCCCAGCACCCCCACCTAGTTGACATTTGGAGCCGTCAAATAACATAGTCATCTGATAGGTGGTGTCGGAGGAGGAAAGTGCAGCGATAGATTCATCAATAAACTCACACTACGAAGGTTGATTGTCAGGAAGAGGGGCATCTGCTAGTTGATCAGTGATGGTTTGCCCCTTGATAGATTTTTGCTGGATGAATTTGAGGTCGAACTCAGCAAGCAGCATGAGCCACCGAGCCATACGTTGATTTTGATATGGCTTGGAGTGCATATATTTGAGAGGGTCAGCGTGGGTGATGACAAAGGTCTTATGATTAAGAAGATAGTGGTGAAGCTTGGTAGCAGCAAAGACTAACGCCAAACAGAGTTTCTCGATATGGGTATATCGAGTTTCATAGTCGACCAGTGTTTGGCTGATATAATAGACTGCTTGCTCATGGTGATGCTCATCTCGGTGCGTGATCATGGCACCTAACGAATGATTAGTGGCTGAGATATAAAGGTGGAAGGGTTGGTCATCTTTAGGTGGAATGAGGACTGGTGGAGAGACCAGATAGCGTTTTAGGGCTTCAAAAGCCTCTTGACAGTCCTTATCCCATGTAAAGGAGATGTCCTTCTTAAGGAGATGATGAAAAGGTTGGCAGTGGTCAGAAAGTTGTGAGATGAAATGACGAATGGACTGGAGCTTGCCTTGCAAACTGCGAAGCTGCTTGAGATTGGTCGGGGGTGGCATTTTGAGGATAGCGCGAATCTTGGTGGGATCTATCTCGATGCCACGGAAAGAAATGATGAAGCCAAGAAGCTTGCCAGAGAGGACCCCAAAGACACATTTCTTGGGGTTAAGATGAACATTGTACTGAAGAAGATGAGAAAAGATGATTTTGAGAATGGTCAGATGGTCACGACGAAGCTTAGACTTGCCAAGTAGGTCATCCACATAGTCCTCCATGATTTTGTGAAGGAGATCATGGAAAATGTAGGTCATGGCATGTTGATAAGTGGCACCTACATTTTTCAAGCTGAAAGGCATGACTCGATAGCAGAAAGTCCCCCATGGGGTAATGAAAGTGGTCTTGTGCTGATCTTCTGAAGTAATCAAGATTTGATTGTATCCTAAAAACCCATCCATGAGAGATATCATCTCATGGCTGGCCGTAAGATCAACAAGCTGGTCAATGTTAGGAAGAGGAAAGTTGTCTTTAGGATAGGCTAGGTTAAGGTCACGATAGTCCGTGCAGATCTGAATCCCCCCAACTGCCTTGGTGACTAGGACGATGTTAGAGACCCACTGTGGATAATCGATGGGTTGGATGAAGGAGACAAAAAGGAGACGTTGAAGCTCCTCTTTGACAAGGAGGGCAATGCGAGGATGCATCTTTCAAAGCTTTTGCTTGATAGGCTTAGCCTCTAGTTTGGTGACAATGTTATGGGTAACGATGGTGGGGTCGATGCCAGGCATATCACTATAAGTCCAGGCAAAGGCCTTGCTATGGTCAGAGAGGAACTGGGTATAGTCAAGCTACTCCTGAGCATCTAAAGATTGGCCAATCTTTAAGACATAAGGAACATCAGAAGAAGGAAGGTTGATGTCAATGGTTGATTCATTTAACATAACTTGGGTCTCAGAAGGGAGGGAGCACTGGATGAAAGAATCGTCAGCACCCATGTAAGAAAGAATGGCGTTGTCATCAACGCAGTGGACAGTGTGAATGGTTGCCGACTCATCTTCAATCATGCTGGGAAAAATGAGAGGGAGAGACTTGGACACCCCATTGAGCTGATAAGTCAAGGGTTCCAGGTAGATGGTGTTTATGCAAAAAAAAACTAGGAGGAATGGAAATCACCGACTCTGTAGGTGAAGGGGGCAGAACAGGCGAGTGTGGAGGAGATCGGTCAATGATTGGTTTAGGACAAAGGTCTACAAGGTCTTGAGTGGGATCGTGATATCCCAAGCCATACCATTTCTTGGCATCTCATCGTTGAGCGGTTGGATAGGCTGATGGGAGCCCTGCTCATAGCGTCTGAAACCAAAACCCTTCCATGCACACCTGTAAAGGTAAGTGTGTGCAAAGGTGGGGTTGCCAAGAAATGAGAAGTTTGATGTGAAAGGTTGAGGTGAAGAAAGAGGATTACCGTCAGTAGGAGCTTGATTAAGCCCCCCATAGATGAGGTTGGTTCAGAGGTGAGGAGGACCATAAGGTATGATCATCCTGATCTGATGGTCGTAGCTTGGGCTATGATGAAGGCATCCATACTCTTGTGGAGTTTGGAACATGTCTAAAGTCAACAAGCGATACTCTCCTAATGAAAGTCTTTGAAAGACGTCTTCCATGGGGTCTGTGGTCATCGCTTGAAGGGGAGGTGTAAGGGCGACTGCCTGTTGCAAACTGGTCGAAGCTTCCACAGATGGAGGCGATGCCAGGATTGATGGCTTGATAGGGATGAGGACGTTGTTTGGATGGTAGGTGGTGTTGCAAGTTTTTAAGGGTGAAGGGTCAGCGGGAATGGTGTGGACTTGCCCGTCATGCTCAAATTTCACACAACGATGCAGGGTGGAGGAGACACAGGCCATGGCACGGATCCAGGGTCAGCCCAGCAAGATGTTGTATTGAAACTCTCCTTCGATGATGTAGAAGAGCTTCAGGACTATGCGTGGACCAATGCGAATATGAAGGAAAACTGTGCCAATGGTCGTGGCAGTAGTGTCATTAAAAGAGTGCAAGATTGCATCAGTTTTAGAGACACAATTCTTGGGAAGAGCTAATTGATCAAAGGCATGGGTGGAGATGATGTTGATGCTAGCACCTCCGTCGATCATAACATGTTTAATGCGTGTCTGATCGATATAGGTAGTGATAAAGAGGGTGGCATCGTGATCTTCTATGTTGGATGTGGGAATCTCAGAATCGCTAAATGTGATGGAGGCTATAGGGGCTAAGGAGTGGATAAGGGCAGCAAGTGGTTGGGGGTCCTCGGGTTGGACCTCTGCTACCTGCAGGGCTTGGATGAGGGCTTGACGATGCTAGGGTGAGGTTTCGATGAGGTCATAGAGGGACATCTTCACAGGCATCTGGTGAAGCTATTTCAACATGGAATCATGGATTGGTCCGGAAGAAGAAGAAGAAGAAGAAGAAGAGGGTTGAGGTGCGCCAAGGATAGAAATCTTAGGCTTAGGCAGTTGAGGTGGATTGACAAAAAGGGTAGGTCTAAGGAATGGTGGCTTTTTCTTTTGCCTTGTCTTTTTGTGACCTAGTGGTGATGTGGATGGCATTGATTTCAAAGATGGGAGGTGAAGGTGATAAAGGGGTTGTAACTGGTTGATGAGATGTTGATGGGTTTGAAGAGGTTGAAGGGTTATGAGAAGGAGTCAGGGGTCGGTTGAAAGTGTCCTCAAAGAGAAGAGTGTCTTTCTCCAGATAACGGTGAATGACAGCCTTGAGGGCACAGCAAGTCTCGGTGTCGTGTCCTGGTGTACGATGATATAAACAAATCTTCGTGTCGTCAAACCAGGAGGGTTTAGACCCAAGATGTTGGAAGGGCTTGATGGGTGGAAGAGTTATGCTAGAAGTTTGCAAAATTCGTTGCAAGATTAAAGAGTATGAGCCTGCTAAAGGGTCCGTGCTCATCGATGTATGCGATGTCGGTGACTTTTGCTTGGGCGAAGTTGGAGGGGGTTTTCGTACCACCTTCTGGGTTGATGGTGCGATGACAGGTAGAGAAGGTACATTCTTCATGAGAGGTACCACTCTTTTGGGAGAGGGTAGGCTTGCGGTAGGTAAAGGAAGCAAAGGAGGCAACCAGTTTTGATTAGAGGTTGAAGTGGGAAGGACTCTGGTTAGGGTTGAAGGATGAGGGCCCAAAATGGAGGGCAATGGTGATGGAAGAGGAGGCGTTTGCCTCTGTGGTTTGGTAGTATTCTATGATTTGGGTTGAAAACTACTATTGGTTAAAGTTTGGTTTAAGTCCACCTTCACTTGTGGATGAGTGAGGTTGGAGACGGGGTGAACACCAAGTGACTTGATAGGTTTAGGCGGAGTAGATGAGGGTTTTGGTTTTGATGAGGTTGATGGAGATGTAGACAGTCTAGAGGCAAAAATATGATTTTTGTTGATAGTCTTGGGAGGTTCTGCCATGGGAGGATTAGCAACATGAGATGAGAGGGCACGGGCTTGTTGAAGAGCTATGAGATGGTCCCATAATCCCTGATGCTCCACTTTCCTAAAAGGGAGAAATTTGAGTCTCTCCGCTAGTCGAGAAAATGGCTGAGAAGATGCGGGATGAGGTTTGGGTTCTTGAGAAGATGTCGACGGTTGTGAGATCAAAGGTATGGTGGGTGTAATAGCCTCAGGCCCATGGCATGGTGGAGTCGTGATAGGTTCATCCTTGGTTGGAGACGAAGGAGAGATAGGTTCTTCCCTGGGTGGAGAAGAAACTGGAGAATGAAGCTCCTCAAGCAGGTAAAGGGCAGGAATGATAGTGCCCTCCACTTGCGATTGAGGAGTAGGAAAGGTTGGGTCCTCCATAGGCAACAAGAAGGAAGATGGTGAAACTGGTGGTGTTGGTAAGGTCGAGGCATCCTCCAAGATGAGAGAAGTTGATGGAGAACTAACCGGAGAAAGAGGTTCATCCATATGTGATGGACTGATGGATGAACCCACCTCTTGAGGTTGGTTAAAAATGAAGGGCGAGACCGTATTGACTGTTTGAATATTATGTTCATGAGAGTTATCAATCAAGGTCTGGACATTGTTTTGGGTTGGTGGATGATTGGGGAATGGTTGTTTGAAGATATCGATACCCTAATTAGGAGGGGAATTGGGATTTTTGAGGATGAGGTCACCCTTTTCCAGCATGTCTTGGATTATGTTTTTAAGGGTTTTGCAGTTGCCCGTGTCATGACCTTTAACACGGTGGTAGTGGCAGAAGTCATTTTCCCTATACCACGCAGGGATGGTGCATGAGGGATCAAATTATGGTGGTGGTCGGATCTGAGGGAGATTGAGGGCCCCTTGTTTGACGAGTTTTTCCAGCACAGACGTGTATGATTCTCCAAGTGGAGTAAACTGTCACTGTATGTATCTCTGCTAAAATTGGCGAGCGGCACTCATAGATGTGGATGGTTCAGGTTGATTAGTTGAAGGTAAAGAGGAAGAAGATCTAACAACCACAACGTTTGCTAAAGCTTTAGATTTAGGATTGGATGAGGAAGGCTTAGAAGAGGGGTCATTAGTTTTGGAGTTGGGATTCTTGCTCCGCAACTTGACTTTATTCTCCTCGACGGCATGTAACTCAAGTTTACGAGCCATCGTGAAGGCTTCGTCAAAAGTGCGGAAGGTCTGAACCCTCAAGGTGGAAGAAATATGTCTAGCGCAGGCTTGAGAGAAAAGTTCAATAAGCTCAGGCTGGGGTAAGGAGAATGAGATTTGATTGATAAGGCCCCTCCATCGAGCGATGAAATTAGTAATGGATTCATCCTCGAACTAGCGAATAGAATAGAGGTTTGTGATGGAGACCTTCTTAGTGATATTGATAGAGAAATGATCGAGGAAGAGCTGGGCTAGCTGAGTGAACGTGAAGATGGAATGGCTGGCAAGGGAGCTATACCAGTCAAGCGCAGCACCTGAGAGAGACATGGGAAATGTGCGTAAGAGCAATGCATCATCGTGGGTGATAAGGTAATAGGCATGCCTAAATGCCCGTAAGTGTTGTTGTGGGTCTTCCTTGCTTTGAAAACAAGAAAACTTAGGAAGTTCCCACTGGTTGGGATATGGTCTGATGGGGATAGAAGGATGGATGGGCTCGTTGTAAATTTGTTCGTACGAGAGAGTGTTACGTGAGCCGGAAACAGAGGTCTCTAGGTTGGACATTTTATCCATCAACATTTTGATGATATCTACTGATGGATTGGCGGGTGGAGTGCCTCTTAGATTGTAAGGCGCTTGAAAGAGGCTGGAAGAGGTATACGATGTAGTCAGTTGTACCAGTAAGGGCGCAACGTACAGATGACTAGTCGTAGGGATAGAAGAGGTGACTAAGGATGGTTGGATAGAAGGCATGGCTAGGTTTGATGTTGTCATGGGAGGTTGGTTAGAGGTAACATGGGCTAATGGATAGGTAGCCACCCTAGTGTTGATAGGAGTAAGGGTAGGTGGAATAGAGATGACCAGATTCTGAAAGGGGGTAGAAAGTGGTTGAGTGGGCTGAGATTGATAGGGGGCCAAAACCCTGGTGGAAGTGGGCCCAATGATGGAGGGAGAGGCCACACTTGGATGGTTGGTAAAAGGTTGGTCATTGGTTGAGGCAACAGCCTGGGTGTCTAAGGGTTGGACTACGGACGCCGTTGATACGGCCGCAGTCTCGAGAAAAGAGGTCGGCATTTCATAAATTGGATTGCCCAAGGGGTCTCGCATTCGGCTATTCGTGAGCTAGTGTTGCAAGGATTTTATGTTGAGGTCCAAGAATCAAGCAAAATCTTGGTCCCCTTCTGGAACAATAGGCGTTTGGGTCGGAGATGGTCTAGTGGGAGTTCTTTCAGTTTTTGAGTTGAACTCCATTATAGGGCTGGTTATAGGCGGGGTAGATGGAAGAGGATGATGCATCACATGATCGACTAGAGCTTTGGCTTGGCTACGAGTCAGAACCATTCAAGGTAAGGAAGAACATCCTCACAAGCTCAAACAAGTAGATAAGAACTAAAAAAGATGAAGACACAAGCAGATCCTAAAACCTTAGAAGTAAATTATTAGGATTATAGTGGCTTATGCCTTAGAATGTGTATAGAGGAATATTGGCTTTTGAGTTGGGTCCTAGAAGAAGCAGTCTATGGATGGTTTCGGGTTTTGTTATGGTGCTCAAGAATCTGTATTAGCTTCCGTACAGGCCTGGTGCTAAGGAGCAAGCTCCCCTCACTTCACGATTCCAGTGGTTAGCTGGTTTCACTTAGCCAAAATATACTTCCACTATAGTTTAGACTCTGCCAGAGAATAGAGTTGGCTTTCCCCTTGGTGATGAAATCCAAGTAAGATCACCGGGATGGGTAAGGTATCTACTGGGGGATGAAATCCCAGTTGGGCCTTGTCTCAGGTAAGTTAAAATGTTTGTTTTGTGCAAGTGGTTTGGTCGTGTAACATCAAGTGATCTAGATTAATTCAATATGCGGTCTAATTACTATGTGTGGTCTAAGAGATGCAGGCAAATAGAAATGAATGCAAAGTGTTTTAATGCCCAAGTTGAAATGTTTGTTCGTATGAAGATGAATGGAGAAAGAGTCGAAGAATATGAGTTTTGACTAGTCTAGAAGTGCAAGAAAGAAAAGAAAAGTTCTTTTTAGTCCTGCTTATGATGTCATTTAAGAAGAGATGAAAGGAGGCAAAAAGGAAGAAACCTAATGCACCTATATGAACGAAAGAAAGAAAGAACCCAAAGAAGGCCCTAGGGTCCCACCAGGCGTGCCAGAATGTTTCTATGCTAAATTTCTTTCTACATTCAAGAGAAGAATTAAGAAACTAAGAGATGGTCAAGGCTAGAAGATACCTGATTGTAGTCATGTGCACCGAAATCAGATGTTGGAAGGTTCTCCTCTTTGGCTGTGGAGGAATGACACCTGTGAAGAAAAAGAGACTGAAGCATAGAAAAACATTAGTCAAGGATATGGTGGGCTGTCAGGGGAACGCTCGATCCCAGAAGTACGAAGACTTCCTAGAAGGATATCAACCCACTGATAAAAAATAGAATATTGGACTGAAGTAGATGTAATGAAAGATAAAATGACAGAAATAAAAGATAGAAAATAAATGCATACCTGATAATGAAGTAAATTGTTCTGTGCAGTCACTGATGTCGGTCTCTGTGGTGCCGGCGTCGGTCAGGGGAAGGTGCCGACGTCGGTTAAAGTGCCGGCATCAGTCGAGGTAGTGACCGGCGTCGGTCGGGGCAAGTTCTAGATAGAGTCTAGGCAAGTTGCAGAAGGTCTGGTAGAGTTGGGATAGGGTTTGGTCAGGGTCAGGACAGGGTCTGGATAGGGTCTAGTTAAGGTAAGGTCGAGTCTGGACAGGGTCTGGGGGTTTTGGTCGAGTCTGGACAGAGTTATAGATTGGGATAGTGGGCAGAGATGTAAAGAAGGGACTCAGGGCTCAGGTCTACGGTCTGAAGATCCGAGGTGATAGAAATAACAAACAAATAATAACCAAAAATAAATAAAAACAAACAGAGAAAATACTTACCTGTCAGAAGATATGATAAAATCCATGATTGAAGTCGTTGAAGTGTTGCCGTAAGTTGATCAAAGCGAATGCGGATTGGTCAAATGCTGGAGTTGGTTGATCGCCAGAGCTGATTGGTTACAAGAGTCTGTGAATGTCAGAGTTTGGGATCGATTGGCAGAGATTTCGAATGGTTTTGCTGATGAAGGTGAGGGATGGTTTGGGGGATGGTTCGATAACCGATCGGGAAACTGATTGGGAACCGAATGATAAGTGATAACGGGTAATGGTAAGGTGACCA